>WEIB01000398.1:0-39699 GCA_015476505.1 Urochloa ruziziensis
TGCCAGGCATGAAAAGGGACATAGCCGAGTATGTAGCCAGTTGTCATATCTGCAGGACCGTCAAAGCTGAGCACCAGAAACCAGCCGGATTACTGCAACCCTTACCCATACCTGAATGGAAATGGGAAGAAATTAGTATGGATTTTATCGTTGGCTTACCCAGGACAGCTAAAGGAAATGACTCGATCTGGGTAATTGTAGACCGTCTAACTAAGGTTGCTCATTTTATTCCCGTCAAAATAACTCATGGAGGAGACAAATTAGCCTGGCTATATATAGACAATATTCTAAAACTTCATGGAGTACCTAAGAGAATATTAACCGATCGAGGGCCACAGTTTACTTCCACTTTCTGGAAAACCCTGCATAAAAGTTTAGGATCCACCCTGGATTATAGCTCGGCATACCACCCTCAAACTGATGGACAAACCGAACGAGTAAATCAAATACTAGAAGATATGCTAGCGAGCTTGTGTTCTGACCTATGGAAAGGACTTGGGAAGAAAGCTTAGCATATGTGGAGTTCTCATACAATAATAGCTACCAAGCTAGTTTACAAATGTCACCCTTTGAAGCCCTATACGGCAGAAAATGTAGGACGCCCTTATTATGGTCAGAGACGGGGGAAAGGTCATTGTTTGGGCCAGCTATATTACGGGATGCTGAAGAGAAAACTAGACAGGTACAGGAGAATTTAAAGATAGCACAAAATCGACAGAAAAGTTATGGTGACACCCGAAGAAAGGAATTGACCTTCGAAGACAATGACTTTGTGTATCTGAAAATAGCTCCTATCCGAGGGACATGAAGATTCCAGATCAAAGGAAAGTTAGCGCCCCGGTATATCGGCCCCTACCGAATACTAAATAGAATTGGAAAGGTAGCCTATCGACTGGCATTACCAGAATAACTGGGAGATATACACCCGGTATTTCATGTATCTCAACTAAGAAAATGCCTAAGAGTACCAGAGGAACGAACAGCTCCAGAAACAGTAGATCTACAACCAGATTTGAGGTACCAAGAAAGACCCACGCGAATATTGGATACGACCATCAGACAAACTCGAAGAACAGCGGCTAAGTTTTGCCGAGTACAATGGAGCAATCACACAGAGGCAGAGGCCACGTGGGAAAAAGATGAAAATCTCAGAAAGAATTTCCGTATCTATTCCAGGAACCAGACGAATCTCGAGGACAAGATTCACTTTAAGTGGGGTAGGTCTGTGACACCCTAAAAATTAGAGAGCATTTAAAAAGGAAATTAAAAATGTTTTTAATATTAAAAACTAGATTAACTTTAATAGGATAATGCATTAGAAAAATGAAATGCATTAGAATATTTTGAAACCAACCATATGCATATGCTTGTTCTAACTTTAGATAATCCTAAACCCTAAGACCTAGCCAAAGACTCAAGTTAGATTTGAAATGAAATTCAAACCTAAATTCAAACTCAAAATAGAAAAGAAAAGAGAAAACAGAAAAAGGAAAAAGGGAAAACTCCTCCCTGGGCCGAAACCTGGCCGCCGGCCCAGCTTCAGCCCCACCGGCCCAGCCTCTTCCTCCGCTCGCCCGCGGCCCAAACCAAGCCCCGCTTCCCCTTAGCCAAAGTCCATCTCACCTCCCTCAACTCTCGCGCGCGCGCGTTGTACATCCCTGGTGACGTCGCGCTGACGTCACCATCCATCCCCCTTCTTCTTCCCCTCGCCGCCGTGCCCATCCCCGCCGCCACGGCCGCTCGATCTGCCTCCACCGGCGCGGATCGAGCCTACGGGACGCGCGCAACGCGTGTCACCCCCACGGCCTTCCACCGCACCCCAAGTGCGGCGCCGACCACGCCCCGTAGCTCCGTGCGGCGCTCGCCACCGGGGGGCACGCGTTGCCGCCCCGCTCGCCGGCGCGCCACGCGTCTGGCCGGGGAGAGCGCCGAGGAAGCTCCGGGAGCTCGTCCCCGGGTTGTAAATAGGCCTCGCGCCCCTCCCTTAGGCTTCATCCCCGCTCATTCACTCCCCGCACACCACACACACGCACGCCGGCGCCGGCCGAGCGCCAGCTACCCGCCGCCGTGCGCGACCGGCTGAGCCACGTCGGGAGCTTCGCAGCCGTGCTCCGGTAAGTGTCTCAGCGCCGCTGCCTCGCCGCTATTCCCCTTTCCCCTCCACCTGCGCCGCCGGCCGAGCGCCCCGCGGGACCCCTGAGCGCCGCCGCACCCCGGCAACCCGCTGGAGGGGTCCTAGCCGTCCGCCGCCGCGCCTAAGCACGCCGCCGCATTCCGTGCACCGCCGGCCGCGTTTCCACCACTCCACAGAGGCCAAAACCCCTCCCCGCGCCTTTTCCCTTTTGCGCCGCCCGCCGCCCGAGCTCCGGCGAGCTTGCGCCACCGCCACCAACCCCGCCGCTGCGCCAGAGCATGCTCACCCACTCCGCCGCACCGCCAGCTACCCTAGCGGCGAATCGCAGCCCGCTGGTGGCCTGGGATGGCCGGGGCAGGCAGCTCCGGCGAGCTGCCCTGCCTCCGCCGCCGCGCGCCGCTGCCTTCCTCCCCTCTGCCCAGCTGGCGCCACGTGGCAGCTACGCTGGCCGCGGGCCCGCAAGCCAGCGGCTCAACCGCGCCAGCACACCGCCACCTCCCCCTCACTCCTCCTCCTGCACGCGGTCCTCGTGGACCACAGACCCAGAAGGGTCACTGGTCCACGGGCCGCAGCCCACGGCCCACAGAACAGTAACAGGCGGGGGGCCGCGCCCCACGGGCCCGCCTGTCTGTCTCTCTTCCCCTTGGTAAATTGCTAGGTACACCCGGCTAATTGCACACAAGAAGTTAATTCTCCACCTTAGAGCTTTCCAAAAATTCCCAAAAATTCACCAAAAATCCTAGAATAATTCTTAAGCCTAGAAATACATTTCTTTCCCAAAAACCTTACCCACAACCCCTAGATTCGATAAGCACCTCTTTTTGGGTTTAAATCCATTTAAAGAAATCACCCGTTAACCCTTGCATTGATGTATTGATTTGTGTGACTAACCGCAGACTCTGACCCCGAGAACAACGCCGAGGATCCGGATTACGAAGAGGAAGCAGGGGACGACCCCGACGCTGGACAAGGCAAGTCCCGCCCATATTAATAATTATGGAAATTACTTTTGTTATATAAGCATGCTGGATAATTGAAATTGGAGAACCGGAACTTGATTGCACAGTCTTTACTTTAGACCGGGAAGTGGAAGGAAGATCCCAAGGAAGGGGATTCTGTCCTAAGAGCCACTTCGGGTCGCCACTAAGGACCGGTTCGCGGGAGAATCTTTCCATTGCCTAGTACAGTCCCGCATGCCAAAAAAGCATGGCCTTCGGGAATGCTTATTTATGTGAGGCCTTGATCCACACCCCACTAGCCAGCTTTAGTAAACTGTCCCAAGGGGCCACGGTGGGCAACGGGACTCTTGGAGACAGACCCCGACAGAGGGCTGGGTCTGGCCGGTACGAGTCGCAGGTGACAGGGTCGGGAGGACCCAGTGGCAGAGTGCCACGATATATATTTTCTTGATGCATCAAGAATCTTTCCCCGGGAAGGTCCCTGTGTGGACGTGCGCGACTCCTACTTAGGCCCCAACAGTTTCCGTGGACAGAGCTAGGGAGTGGCTGTCTAGTGATAGACGCGGGTGGAAATGGATCTCGTAGGGCAGTACCGCCAAAGTACACGGTACGTGCTGACCGAATGCGGGACAGGAAAGTACGACCTCTGCAGAGCGACAAACCTATCTGGATAGCCGTGACTCCGGCAAGAGTCCAATTGGTAAAAGTCCCCGTCGATTAGATCACTAAAATGAACATGACCCGCGGACTCCCCTTACCGCAGGTTGATATACCTTTGTTCACTAACTGGGACTGGTAGGGAGGTTGTGCCCCTCCAGGACCGAACTTAATCTATTAAATTACTTTGGGACTTGCTGAGTACCCCTGACAGGAGTGCTCACCCTTGCTTCCACTTCATACCAGAGGACTTCACCGAAGACGGAGCAGGCGACGAAGGCTCGAAATGGTGACGTGCTCCACCGCGATGCTGAGGCTCTACATAGTACTGGTAGTATTATATTTTCTGAATAAGCGGAGGACTTTGAGGCCCGCTTGTAGCCTTGTACAGACTTTAAGCTGTACATCGATGTAAATTATGAATAAAAGGTTATTCGATGATGGTTTTCGATACCGCTTGTGAAGAACTACTTGCATTAGGGCTTCCAGGACTAATGCAGGTACTTGGGGAGTTTCGTTTCACGGGCGTGCCCCACAGTGACCGTCCACGAAGTCATTCCCGGGTGCGCAAGAGTGAGGACAAAGTGCGCAGAAAAGACATGTGTTGGTCTGTGAGGGATTATGGAGGTCTTAGAGAGCTGCCAGGTGTAAGCGGGCCTGACCTCAGGGAGGCGGGACATTATAATTGGTATCAGAGCCACCTCTCGCGGGTTTCACGGACGTGTGGGGTCGCAGTTGCGCAGGCATGGTGCGCATGGATGGTGTGGGCCCAAAGTGGTCACACAGCATGGCACATACGCTGGCACTAGGCACACGGACGTGGCCGGAGGGGACGTTCCTGGCCTGGGGTTGACCGACGAGAGCGCCGGTCTACTAAGGGGTGCGATTGTGACAGCCCAATGCTTAATAGGATTGATAGAATACTTATACCAACAAGTTACATTTTTTTTTCCAGAAGCTCATCTCTAAAAACTCTGGGGTTAAGCACGATTGGCCCGGAGCAATTTAGGGATGGGTGACCGTCCGGAAAGTAAGCGTGCCCGGCCTCGGGGAGGTGGGATGTTACAGAAAGAAGAGGAATCGTTTTAGGTCTTACATCCTGTCTCGTACGATCCATCGACTAAGCTCTTGCACGTGTTACACCCCTGGCCAAATATCTAAACGGAGGGTTCCCACGAATCCCTGCTTGCGGTATTCACCCACCGACATTTGTGAATTAGCACTTTCATGTAGTTTCAATAATGAACAAAACTATACCATTGCTGGTGTGTTTTTCCCATAAAAAACTACTAGAATGGTTGCATCCATTCTAAACAGAAAGTTGTTCTAAAAAACTCAGACAAATTAGCAAAAGTGTGAAATGACCTTACTTGCTGATCCGGTTATATTGATTAATTAGCCATATTATTTGATGCTAATTGACCGCTTACACTAAATGAAGTAATAATAATAAAAATTATATTGTGAGATAAATTTTGAATCACAAAGTAATTTGGACGAAAGCGAATGCATGTCAATTTGCATTTGTTGACATTAGCCCTACGTAGAAAATTGATGTCATGGGATCACAACTTATAAGATGGGACTGCCCTTTACACCCTTAAGAATTCATGCAATGCATTGCCTTAAGTATTAACAGATACATAGCCATTTTTGTTTTTGGCATTGTATTGGAATTGATGGATGAGAATAATATCTAGGTTAAGTCCAAAAGACTGTTAATTATTTGTATGTTGTATAAATAGTATGTATGTATTGTATTGCGAACTATATATATGTTGTTGTGTCGTCATTTCGTCAATGGTCTACTCAATTGTGGTTGTTAGCCTGTTACGATAGTATTCGCCTGAAAAGCAGCTTTGTACGATGCGTGCATACATACAAGCACATAGAACAGGACAAATTGCACGCGATTTGCGTTTAGGAATCAGGGTACGTGCTTCGGTGCGCTTCTTTTCTTTGCATATCTGCACTGGAAGCACTCGCTTTTCCCTCCTGCCCCCTTAACCTTTTCTGCCGCCGGCAATTATTCGTCATGCTCTGGTTAAATAATGCATGGCTGATCCTGCTGATCAACCACTTGCTCGGCGATCGATAGAGCTAATAGATATAGCTGGGTCGAGTGTAAACAACCGATCGAGTTGGATGTTGGAGCTGCCACCACCTACCACCGATCTCTCTGCGCCGGCCATGAGCTCCCGAGTGCGAGTTGTCCGCGTCAGCCATGTCCTCCCAGCTGCTACTACCGGAGCAAACGAACCCGCCACAGGCGGCTCACCTCGCCACGACGACGACGGCCGCCTTCTGAAGCTCTCCTTCATGGACTGCTTGTTCGTCGGGGTGGCACCCATGCAGCGGCTCTTCTTCTACCAAGGCCCCGGCGTCCCGCCCTTCCCGTCCCTCGTCCAGTCCCTTCGGTCCTCCCTCGCCGCCGTGCTCCGTGACTTCGCCCCGCTCGCCGGCAAGCTCGCCTACCGCCCATCGGCCGGCGACCTCGTCGTGGACTTGTCCCCCGCCGCCGTCTCCCCCGGGGTCAAGTTCGTGGAGGCCGAGTACGACGGCAGCGTGGGCGACATGCGCCGCCTCGCCAGCGGCGAGGAGGAGGAGCACGACGACCCGGAGGCGCTGGCCCGGCTCGGCCCCGAGCTCGACGCCGCTCGCCTGCCCGCCCCCGTGCTCGCCGTGCAGGTCACGCGGCCGGCCGCCGCCGGCGAGGACGGAGGCGGCGCGGTGGTCGGGGTGTCCATCCACCACGCCGTGGCCGACGGCCGCTCGGTGTGGCAGTTCATGAGGGCATGGTCTGCCGCGTCGCGGTCGGCGTCGTCGCCGCCGCCGACGTTCGACCGGGCGGCGATCCTCCGTCACCCCGAAGCTGAGCAGCTGGCGCGTAGGTTCTTGCGCACGATTGCGCCGGCGCTGCCTACGGTACATAGTTGCTCTCGCGCTCTCCCGATGGTCATAGTGGACTTTCACTGAACATTTGTTTCACTTTCATGGACACGAAATTAATTCGCATGCAGGTCAGGCAGCCATCGACCGGCCGCCTCACGCCGGAGCTGTCCCAACGGCGTAGGACCTTCCTGATACGCGCCGACCAGATCCAGTCCATGAAGCAGCGCATAATGGCACAGAGCGCGGCCATCGGCGAGCCGCTGGAGAAGGTTCCGAGCACCTACGTCGCGGTGTCGTCGCTGGTGTGGACGTCCATCGTGCGCGCTAAGGCTCTGGTCGATGACCACGGCGGCGGCGGCGCCGCCTGCTACTTCCTAGTGCCGGTGGACTGCCGGCGCCGCCTACTACCGGGCGACGCCGGCGAAGGCTACTTCGGGAACTGCCTCTCCCTGGCGTACGCCAAGGCCGCGGCGCGCGACCTGACGAGACCCGACGACGCCGGGATCGCGCACGCGGCCGCGGCGATCCGCGGCGCCGCCCGCGAGAAGCTGGCGAGCCCGCTGCGGGGCGCCGAGCGCTGGGTGGAGGTGTACGCGGGGATGCCACGCGAGAGGTTCACGCCGACGGGGTCGTCGGACCGCTTCATGGCGTACGAGACGGACATGGGGTGGGGCGCGCCGAGCCAGGTTGAGCTCGTGCCGCCGCCGCCTGGCAGGGGGATGGTGCTGCTCCTGGGTGCGCCCGACGGCGGCGTGCAGGTCACCGTGGCGCTCGACCACGCGCACATGGACCGCTTTGTGGCAAACTTCCTGCAGGATTAATTAAGGGACTAGAGTTATACTACTTATTAAAGGTGTGTTTGTTCATGAGGACGTGACTTTGCGTACCGGTGCTAATGAGCTTTTTTTTTGTAGGGTGATGTAAATATGTCACGCATTTTTGTTTATCTGAATGGACTATGTGGTGGTCTCATTCTGGGCAGATGTAAGATCTGCAAAATAAAATGACACATGTTATTTATCTTACCAAATGCATCTAGAATGTTGCAATGTACTACATCCGTTCCAAATTATTGATCGTTTTGACTTTTTTATATTCATAATCTTTATTATGCACCCTAGATAAACGTTATGCCTAGATTATAGCAAAATCTATAAACTTAAAAACTCAAAACAACCTGTAATTTGAAATGGAGGAAGTACAAGTTAACACTATTGGAACCAAATGATCTTCATATTGGCACGTGACAAAATCAGAAGGGAGATTTCAAAGGTAGATTAGTCAACTTGATAGTGAAGTAGACTTGTCGATCGAGTGCCAAAACATCCTGCTAGCTTGAGAATTGGACATAATTACAATAGGCAAAAATCAGTTCGAACTCATACCTGTAGCATAATGCATGTATCTTACCATAATTGCATTGGTGGCAATGGTATCAACCGCGACAACGGACGGGCGACCGAATTAATCCCCTAGTGGCTTCCAAACTGGAAATTGGCGGGAGCATAGGCCCGGTTTAGTTCCACCCAAAACACAAAAAAATATTTTCATCTAGAAAATCTTTGTCAGTTTATTTTTTATCTCTATGCATGCGACTCAATGCAAAAAAATTTCATATTTTCACTCTTTTTATCCCAACTAAACAGACCCAGAATCAAATAACTTCTCGGAAGCTGCTATGTTCTTCAACCAACAACTAACGCCGTGCCTCACTGCCTCTGTCGACGTCACGAGGTATACGGTAGACAACAACGTGTCAGGCTACCGTAACTCAGCATCGTTTTAGAGCAAGTTTAAGGCTGGGAGCAGGCTAGGAGGGGATGCCAGGTCATCCATGCAAAAAATCAATCCCCTCTTTTTACTCGCCATGCACTGCAGCTTTAATGTTCCTTTTCTATGAGCGGCTTCCTAGACCAATAATAGCCCGATAAACAACATTGGTAGGTGAAAAATAGTCCATGCGCCCACTATGAGTGGGCGTTTCAACGTGCGCTCGCTCTCTTCTCTCTCATCTTTTCTCTCCCTTTTACATCAGAACATGCTGACGCGTTTTCTCCATTTAGCCCGCTGAGGTGGCTTATAATACTTGCTCTTACTCAATCACGCTCTCGTAGCGAGAAGATGCCTGGCTCCCCCGCAGCACGACAGCCAACACAGCGCCAGAGCCCCGGTTCATTCCTGGAAACCAACTCGGGAACACGTGTGTTTAGATGGAGAAAAAGGGATAGAAAGTACGAAAAAATATTGTTTCTATGGAAGCGTGTATAGAGATACAAATAAACTGACACGGTTTTATAGGAGGATAACTTTTCATGAAAATAGAATGCTTTTGTGGAATCTAAACACGACCGCAACCAAGCTACCGGCTGCAACCAGCATCCCGAGTTCTCCATCCACCTTTCCCTCCTCGTGACACACAAGCGCACGTGTGCGATTGCGCTGCCTCGCTCGCAAATTAAAGGACCAACCAGAGATTGATATATAAAGCTGTTTCTATTGCACGTGATAAAATCAGCTCACACAAGTTGATGAGCTGGACATAGTAGGAGTTTCAAAGGCAAAGAGGACAAAAATCATAAGACAAGGAAGATTAGTCAACTTGTTAATGAAATAAACATGTGTTAAGTGCCAAAAAAGAGCTCTGCCAGCTGGTAATTACTCCCGAACTCATACGTCCACAACCGCCACAACGGGCGAGCGGCTCCTCAGAGCAAGTTTTATAGATTTCGTCGGTTGCCGGCGGCAAGAAAGGCCACGTTGGCCCAACTGGGTGAGGTGGTGCCGTGGTGGTGGTAGGTCCCGCAGCCATTAATTCTCACCGTGTAATCACAGGAAGGGTGACTAATAGAGATGCAGCGTTCGGCCGTGGGAGGCTCTCCGCCCGCTTTTTGCCGGCGCATGCATAGTCACCCGCTCGTTTCTCTCTCCTACACGTGAGACTTAGCTAGCTTGCAATCGCTCATAATACTTGGTCTCATGCATTTCAAAATTAGAAATTGAGGAAGCATACATCATTAATTCTAACATCTAACTTCTCGGAAGCTGGCAAGCTGCCCTGTCTAACCTGTTAACACACGTCATCCTTCAATTCAAGTCCACATAGATCCTTCAATTCAAGTCCACATAGAGAACAACGTTCAGCCCATCGGGAACCATCGCTTTCGCCCTTCACAACACCATTCTTCAATAATCCAAGTGCTCACTGACAACATGACACCACGTGCCTAGTAGGTGTGTTCAAAACGTTTAGCAATCCAAACCAGCAAGACCGGGAGCGAAGTACATATAATGCACATTTTTTTTGCGAGGAATATATGTAATGTACATGAATAGTTCTATGTGTTACTATTCACCTTTTGCTAAAATATGTCCAGTTTGGGCTGGTCAAAGCCCAAACCTTGGTTGAACAGCCCTAGTGTCTGGCATGCGTGTGTTCATAGGGGTTAGTGTTCATGCATGTTGTGAGCGTCTGCGTTGTACTATGTAATTCTTAAAAAAAAGTCTAGGCATAAGTAACTCGAGGCAGGCTCTCTTTCCCTTTTTACCAATTTGTATCATGTTCACCGCCTAGTTAGGGGTAGTTACTTGATTTTGTAATCTCTCATTTGATGGAATATTAGGTGGGTTTGCTTAGCCTTCGGTTATTCTTAAAGAAGGTCTTATCTTTTCTTAAAAAAGAGTTATCTTTGTTGGAAATTTATGTACTGTTGACGACGTTTTTTTGACACATGTCAGAGCTGGCGCTTTGAAGGAATTTCAATGAAGATTGAGTTAAAATTGAAGATAATGTTTGGATCAGATTTGTTCCCATAAGAAGAGTCAGTATCGGACTAAGACTTCAAAATCGGATCGGACTCAGAAAAGTGGATTGAGGGCGTCACGAGCTTTGGGCTGAAGTGGGCCATAATGGGCTGGCATTTTATTGTTATTTAGAGTCTTAGTCAAAGTAGTTTCTTTCTTTTGCGTCAAGTTTGTTCATGTCGTGATCGACTAGGAGTCTGTAATTTCAGGGTATAAATATAAACCCTGAGGGTCGTGAAGGGTTTACGAACACATCAATACACAATCTTTTACTATTTGCATCTACTTTTCGCAATTTACTTTCAAGTCGGCAACTTCATCAAGTTTTTTCTCTTTCACGAGTTCTCCTGAGCTAGTCAAGGCGATCCAGATCTCCAAGGCTTGCTCGTGAGTTCCGCTTCTACTGAGTAACATCTGAGCTTTAGCATCGGGCGCATCGCTGTTTCTTCGTTTAGATTTATTCGACAGTTATCGATATTTGTTAGATCTTCAAGTTTATTCTTGTTGTTTAGCTTTTATCACCACCTATCCAGCTTAGAATTCTGTCTAATCGGCTTTGTCAAAGTATTAACCCTGAAATCTACTTAATAGCTGATTAGTTTAATTCTAAGTGTTGTTTTACTAAGTTGTATCGAATCACTTTACGGTTGTCTCCTACTGCTTAGCCATCAATCGGCTTTCAGCTGTTTGACTATCGGAATCGGCTCCCCGTGCTGTTTCATTACCTATCGGAATCGGTCTTATCACATTCGATTTCACTAACGAGAGAATCGGCTCTTCAGCTGTTTCTTAACGTCCGATTTTATCCTTGTCAATCAACAGGTCAGATTGACTGGCACGCCCCGGATTTCAAGGCCACGCCTTCGTTCGTGTGTTAACGCATCTGTCACTGTCCGATTTTTGCGTCAACATGTACAATAACTCAATAAGTCACTACTTTACCGTTCACTAGTGGAGAAACCATTTTCAGTTTGGCACATGAACACCGGAATAAATAGGATCCGGTGCTAATGTTGTTCGGGAGCCCAAAGGCTTTTTAGCATGGGTTTGTAATATCAACTGGTGTTAAAAGTCACCTTCTAGCACCAATTAGTGTTACCAACTGGTCCCAATGCTCCTCGAGGCTTTAGCATGGGTTTGTAGCACCAACTGGTGCTAAAAGGCGGCTCTTAGAGTCGGTTGGTGTTACAAACCCATGCTAAAGGGTCGTCAGTGAGTTACTTCAAAACGAAAGTATCACTCAATCACACGTGTTGTGTAGGTAGGATGGCAAAGAGGGTACACGTGAGGCAAGAGGTCTCGAGTTTGAATCTTACGCACGCGTATGCGTGTAATATCGTGTGACTTAAATGTGTGTACAATTCCCGGTAATTCGTCAAATATTTTTTTTGTTAATTTTTTGGACACCTCGTCACCTTTCAACACCTCGTCACCAACCGGTGCTAAAGATTGAAATCAACACCGATTGCTTCACCCTGTGCCAAATCTTGGTACTTGTAGTACTGGATTGTCAGCACCGGTTTTCCAACCGGTACTAAAGAGGGGTTCCCAATCGGTGTTGAAAGTGATTCTTCGGTGATTAGACTAAAAAAATGCATCTACATTGGAAAGCCTCATGCTTTGCACGTGATTAAATCGGCTCACTTCAGTCTGGAACCGGTAGTAGTAGTAGTAGAAATTTCAGTGGTAAACACAATACTCCAGTCCGCGACCTATCACAGTGCTCCTATCACGGAAATTTGGCGGAAGCTGCCCCCGTGCAAAATCACCGTGCTCCTATCACAGTACACTCCAGTCCGCGAAGAGAAAAAGAGAGAGCCAGTAGCATCCTATCAGATCCTGGGTAAAAAGGATCTTGGAAACACCGGTAACCAATGAAGTGAGTCCGCATAGCGCATACGCTACGCATCGCTTTGGCGCTCTTCGGTCCTTGACGGCGGCGCACTTGCACGGATCGCGCGCGCTACTGCTACTACCCGGCGGCACAACGACTCAACGAGCAACCACCACCCTCTATATAAGTGTCTCGTATCCGCCGGCCGGTTCACCAGCATCCCGAGTTGGCGAGGTTCCCCTAGACCGACCTCTCCTTCTCGTCACCTCGCGCGCGATGGCGTCCAGGGGTGGTTCAGGTGTCGAGGACGACGACCATGCGCCGGAGCAGCAGCCCCCTGCCGCGGTCGTCCGCCGCGGAGCCCCGCTGCACCCTCCGGCGGCGTTGCAGCTGATGCTGTTCGGGGCGATCGTGATCATCGGCGCGGGCGCCGCGTCACTGCCGCTGCCACGCCTCTTCGTGGCCTTCGTCGCCTGGATCGTCGGCTACCTGTCACTCTTCATGCCGCCGCTCTGACGCCGCCGGCTCATATCCGTCGTAAGGGGTCGTTGCTGGCTATGTCAGCGGTTAATTAAACGCTGCTCTCGTCTGCTCCTCTTGGATAGAGGCATATCTAGAGAGCCTAGAGCAAGCAAGTGAACCCCGTATTTTCTTCTTCTCCTCTCACTCCGGCTCAGTCGAGTTAGTGAGCTACAAAAACTATATATGTTGACTACTGCTGGATGACCAAATAGGGCACGGAATATCTGCCCATTAAAATCAACTAGTGCTGAACTCGATCGGTCAGAGTTTAGAAAATTCAACTTTGGTTCTTCCGAAAACATGCACTAGAGGTCCAAAAATTGGATACAAGTATCCAACACCTGCTTTCATGGGAATGTTCAGCCATGGCAGTTGTTAGTACTTAGTAGATCAGTCACCGAGTCTGGTCAAGTCGAAGGTATGTCATGTCTATTTGCATTTCCTTTTCAGCATATATATCGGTCAATTTCATCTGTTGCCTCTTACTGTTAGGGGTTGTTCAAACGGTTTTAGCAACCACCTTGGCTTAAGCCAACTGGCAAAAATTTAAACTACTCTCTCCGTTTCTAAATATAAGTCATTCCAGTTTTCTTGGAGAGTCAAACTTTTTAAACTTTGACCAAATTTATATAATAAAGTACTAACATTTATGATATCAAATAAGTACCATTAGATTCTTCATTACATATATTTTCATAGTATAGCTATTCGGTATCATAAATCTTTGAAGTCATCTTTATAATTTTGGTCAAAGATAAAATCGTTTGACTCTCCAAGAAAGTTGGAATGACTTATATTTAGGAACGGAGAGAGTACTCCGTAATAAGCATGAACACAGTGCTGAGCCCTGCTTGGCTGAAATCATTTTCAACAAATCTACTCACTAGAAATTTCGCAATATTGTTGCAACATGGCTGGTTTTCTTCCCTAAGTTGGATTGCGCTCTTTTCTCTACTACCTCGTGCTTATGTTCTTCTCCGGGCCCTCGGTCGTGCACCTGCAGGTGGGCACTTGATTCTATCATCTCTTCTCAATTGTCATCTCTGATCCACAATATGTAACTATTTTTCTTGTGCAAGATTTCATTTAAACTCAAATTTTAAATACATCTAGAGATGGTTGCATCATGTACCTATATTTTTTTGTATTTTTCCATAATCTCTTCTCATTGTTCATCTCTGATCCACAATATGTAACTATTTTCTTGTGCAAGTTTTCATTTAAACTCAAATTTTAAATACATCTAGAGATGGTTGCATCATCTACCTATATTTTTTTTGGTATTTTTCCATAATCTCTTCTCAATTGTTCATCTCTGGTCCACAATATGTAACTATTTTTCTTGTGCAAGTTTTCATTTAAACTCAAATTTTAAATACATCTAGAGATGGTTGCATCATCTACCTATTCTTTTTTTTTGTATTTTTCCATACACCGGTTTAGATACGGTGCTACTATGTTTTGGTCATGTACGGTAGCACAATAACCATTGGTAGCACCAGAGTTTTCCGTAATGGAATTGGGTGTATCCAGTGCTACCATCCATTTAGGGATCCTACAATTTGAAAACATATGCTCTCTCGGAGTCATTGAAAATCGAGCTCATCTCGCATATCTTGAACATAAACTTGTGGTGCAAAAAGTGTATACCCGTCACACTTATATGTCTATCTTGCCATTTTAAATAGATAAGTGAAACAAAAAATTGGTCAAACAAAACAAAGAGTTTTATGCCCTGGAACAAATCATGGTAGCCTGAAAAACAAAAAATGTGTACCCCTCTCCATTATCATATGCCATTTTAACCTGATATATAAACGAAACAAACATCGTTCAAGTGAAACAAAATTTTATATATCTCGAACAAATTTGCACACTCACATAACAAAAATTTGGACGAATCATAGGTGAGTCATATGATGCTCAACGGCTCAACCCCTGGCCCGGAGTAGAGTGAAGGAAAAGCACAAATGTACAAAAGTTTGGACCGAATTCTTAGACGAGCCGCTGCCTAAATGGGCCGTGTACCGTTTCACGGGCTGAAAAAAGAAGAAAAGAAACGCGTGCGAGCAGTGGAGCGTCTCCCACACGGAAAAATGTAAGAGACGACACGTGCGACCCGCGCGGACGATGGCCTGTCCAGCTACGGCCTGTTTGTCGTACCGTGGACTGGCCCAAGTGTTGTATAGATGTGATGATTAGGACATTGAATTACAAACAGTCTGGCCCATGTTTGATCTGATTAGCGGTTCATTGACTTTTTAAACCGGAACACATTTTTGGACTAGGGTGAAGAAACTAAAATTATCATAACTCATGCATATGGTATCAATTTTTAATTTCGTTTGCACCACTATATCTCTTAGGACGAGATCTACAAAATAAGACCCATGATCAATATGTTTTGAAACTGTTTTGATGTACTAGCAACTTATATTGGACGAGTTGTAGCTGTTTATGCATTATGTGTGTAGCAATTTGTGTAAATATTTACACATATATTGCTACAACAATAGTATTTCCCCTGGTAGGTACTTACATAACTTGCCACGTTATTTCAATATAAGTTGTTAATAGGCACTACATAATTTGTTATATTGTATCGTGCCAAAGTGCATACATAATCTTCTATATAAGTTGAATTTGCACAAAAAAGCAATACATGATTCAAGTTAGCACACTAAAAGTAAGCACATTTTCTATCGATAGGTTATTACACTGCTTATATAAAAATTGCCTCTTAGTTTGTGCGTTTGATATATAAATTGCTATGTACTTGTATATAACTTACCACTATATATACAACATAAGTTGCTAGTTGTATAAAATAGTCTTAAAACCTACGCAATATGGGTCTTATTTTGTAGGTTTTATCACAAGGATCACAATGGTGTCATCAGATTTGAAAAAGGATGAATAGTGAGTGAGCAATGGTCAATTAAAGAAAATAGCATGGTTTTTTATGATATCAAAATCACATCATCAAGGACAGCGACATCTCCATATTGACTGTATAGGTAATAGGTTACACCCCACATGCGTGTCTCCGCGAGCCATACAACTATTATGCCAGAAAAGATAAATCACGTGGCACTGTATCAGCACAAGGGTCGCGCGATCCGCGTTGGTGCGACCGGTTGCGCGATGTCCCTCCCACACCATGCTGTGGTCTTCGGACTCAAACATTTCTTAAGATTGCTGCTAATAATTATTAGGCACAACTCATCCATCTCCAACTTTTTTTTACATACCTTTTCTTCTAAAAAAAACTACCTTTGCAAACCGCATGCTTGCATAGCTAAACTCCTATCAGAGAAGAATTTGTACATGCGAAATGATCCTTAGCAACGTCAGTTCGCCAATTTGTATAGAAAGTGGCCTAGTTTTGTTTATCTGTTTTCCAGCCGCAGCGATTTTGTTCTTCTATCTTCTTCCCCCTCACCGAAAACTATTAAAACAACCAAAATTAACCACAGTCAACCAACTTATCTACCAGCGGAACAGACCGAATTACTATGTTAGAAACCTGACTAATTAAGCAACAAGTGGCACAAGCGCAGACATACAAGTACTATATCTATATGTGACGGTATTACAGTACGACTTTTAAGATCTATATATGCACATTTGTACACACGGTCCACTACATGTGGGACCCGTCTTTTGGACTAGTAGGACCCGTCAACGACATAGCCAACCGTGAACTGATAGTTGCCATGATTTATGTTGTGTCATCCTGTTCGATGAAATTCAATTGGTCGTCGTCTTTTAGGTCCGGACTCACATACTTTATGTTCGATTTTAATGAGAAAAATAATTGAGGCTCCGCGCGTGATCGTTCACCGTACGTGTTTTATGGTGGATTTTTTTTACGGATACTAACGTAACTTTTCTAAAATTTTGGGGGAAACTCGCGTCGCATACTCGCGTGCAGTCCCGGGCGGAGCATCAGCGCCGTGAGAGGAACCACCGGAAGAGCCCGATGCACCCGGCGAGCCAGAACATGAGCGTCCTGAACAGGCCTGCCCTCGACGTGTCCTGCTCGCCGACGAGCGCCATCGCGGCACCAAACATGGCTAGGAGCGCAGCCGAACGCATCGCCCCGCCAATTGGGTCCTGCTCCATCCCATGGCGGCCGGCGGCCGGCGCGTGGTAGACCGGTGCCCGCTGGTCAGCATCGTCGGCGTGTTCCGTGGCCAGTAATGGTCGCTCGGGCTGGTCAGGTGAGCCAAGTTCTCCGCCGATACCGCCGCCGACTGGGCCCGGGCCACCGACGTCATGGTCATGGCCGCCGCCGGCGCCGCGGTTCCGACGAGCACTTGCGCGCTGGCGGAGATCCGTGGCGCCATGCCCCGGCGGGCCAGGTGATGAATAATCGAAGCCCGCTGTCGCGCCGCCGGGCGGTCGAAGGAGGCCTCGTGGGAGGAGATCCGCGCCCCCGAGCTGATCTGTCGCCGAGCCTGCTGCTTGTCCACCCAAGTCAGCTCCGGCCAGCCCTGAGGGGAGGACTACTTGTGGGCGGAGATCCACGCCGCCGCTGACCTCCGCCGTCCAGCCTTGCCCAGCATCGAAGTCAACGCCGGCTTGTTCGGCGGGGTGTAGCTCGACAGCTACGAAGGGAGCGGCCTCCGCGGTTTGATGGTCACTCTTGGAGCTGGAGCCTTCTTCCAGGACGCCCATCGTGTAGTCGAGGGCTCGAGGCAAGCACGCGCACGAGCCGTTGAGTTGAACCGATCGAGGTGACTCTCGGCCGTCTCCTAGATAGCTCTTCTCTTCCGGAGGACTATCGCCGGACGCCGGTTGCCGTCGCGGCTGGCCGGAGTTACAAACAAGGTAGCTGGTGCTGACATCTATCCGAGGGCGCGGCCCGGATGTATATATAGGGTCTTCCCGACGACTTCCATTCCTGCCGCTCACAAGGCGACACGGCCGGCCTGGCGGCGGCCACAGCGGAGGAGGCTTTCCTCGCAACTTCCTCTCATCCCCGCGCGCAGCACCTATCTGCGGCAACTGCGCCACTCTCGCGCGAGCGAAGCTGGCGCGAAGTTCGGCAAGCAGTGACAGAGTCCAATCCAACAACCGCAGCACGGGTGATTGCAATCCTTGTACATGCTAGATGATTCAGTTATTGTCATGGTCTATGTTGCGTCTGTCCTTTTTTATGTTCTTCGAGCCGTGTATATTTTGAGGTTAATTCCGCAAAAAAATCGTGTTGTCCTGTTCGATTGAATCCAATTTGTCAGCGTCTTTTACGTCCGGACTCCGCTGTACTATGTTTCATATATGGTGGAACTTTTTAGCGAATTACACATTTTTCTTTTCTAAATATTTAAGAGAAAAATCGCCTGCAGTCCCGGGCGGCATCATCAGCGCCGCGACAGGAACCACCGGAAGAGCCCGATGCACCCGCCGAGCCAGAACATGAGCGTCCTGAACTGGCCGGGCCTCGACGCGTCCTGCTCGCCGATGAGCGCCATCGCGGCACCAAACATGGCTAGGAGCGCAGCCGGACGCATCGCCGCGCCAACTGGGTCCTGCTCCGGCCCATGGCGGCCGGCCGGCGCGTGGTAGACCGGTGCCCGCTGGTCCGCCGCGTCGGTGACCCCGACGCGTTCCATGCCCAGCAATGGTCGCTCGGCGGGCTGGTTAGGAGGTGAAACGAGCTCGCCGCCGGCGACGGCCGGGCCGAGGCAACCGACGACGACGTGGATCCGATGAGATCTTGCGCGCAGGTGGAGCTCCGTCGAGCCTACTTCCCCGCAGGTCACGCGGCGAGTCGAAGCCCGTCTCCCCGCTGGCCGGTTGTGAAAGGAGACCGGCGCCCCCGAGCCCCGTGGAGCCTTGTACACGTCCAACGGGCTGGAGTCCCGCGAGCTCGCCACCGCTAGCCTCGAAGGCAGCCGCCTCCGCAGCCGGATCTCCCTCGACGACGTCTTCATCCCTTCGTTCCTTCCCCCGCGACACCGACCGACGAGGCGGCTGTCACTCGCACAGCGCGTTCCTCTCAGCCCTGACCAGGGGCGTACTGCTCTCTTCACGATTCAAGCTGGCTCTAATCATTTATAGGCTAAACTTTTATATAATTTCGATCCGATCCATTAAGGCCCGATACTTAAATTCGCTAGGCTAAAAAGTTGGGCCCATTACCACCCAAGTCCTGACCAAGGAAATTTCCGGTTTTGCATTGAGAGCCAGCTGGTTCGTCATGGCATGGAAGCGGAGACGTGCAGCCGCGTCCCGCGTGCGTGCAGGCGGAGCGGAACGGAGTCGAACCCTGGTGGGAGCGGGCCGGGACGGATTCGAAACAGGAGCAGGCTGCAGGCGCGACGTCCCCCCGTGGCTTGCGAAGCGTTGCGCGGACCCGCCCACACGGCATCACAAGGCCGCGCGCAAACCTACGACGTGCGCGTCGCCGCGCGCCACGGAAGAAACGGAACACGCGTGCTAGCAGGCACGTATCGGGGTTATGAATACCTCCTGCCGTTTCCTTGCACGACCGCATCTCACGCCCCGCTCGTGCCTTCGCTGCTGGCCACGTCGCCCCTGCGAGAGAGCGCGGCTCCTGGGCAAAGGAGAGCGCAGCAAACTGAGGGCTAGAAGGTTTCCTATTTTGCAAAACAGCCCTTATCTTTTGTAAAACCGCAACAAAGTCCAGACCGCATACTAACCGCGTTTAAAACATTGTCGTATAGGCCCTTATATTAAAATTTATTTTAAATGGAAGAAGATAAAATTCGAAAATAATGTTATTTTTGCACAGAACCCGAGACATGTTTTACAGAAACCCCCGCGACCAGAACCCTGCCTCCCTCACTCGCCCACGCTCCTCCTCTCTCTCATTCAGTCTCTCCTCCCGGCCGCCGGCCGTCCCCTGCTCTCCCCGCCGCCTCCCCTCCCCTTGTCGATCTCCTCCTGCCCCACCTCCACAGCACGCCCCGCCCGCTGCTCCGCCGTCATCTTCTACACGCTGGTCGCACGCGGTACCCCTATGCTTCGGTGGCACGGCCGAGCGACGCGGAGCCGGGCGAGACCTCAGGCCCAGCGTGGCAGCCTGCTGCGGTTTCAGCTCTGGCGTGAGGGCGCGACAGTCCGAGGCTTGCCCACCGGCGCTCGGCCCAACGCAGGTGCCCTGCTGAGCAGTGATGGTGGATTCCATCGGATCTGAAGTGACGGGCCAGATCTGAAGCAGCGGGCTCCAGGCGACTGCTCCCCTCTTCCGCGGCCTCGTCGCTCCTCAGGAGCCAGAGGCTATGCACTAGGCAGGCGCCTCCGTCGTGCGCAGCGGGTCGTGTCGGCGGCCGTGGCCGCGGGGGACGCGGCAGAGGCATCGATGCCGGGAGGCTCGAGGAGCCACAGGACGAGCCGCTGGGCTCCAGGGCGTGCGACGGGGACAGGAATACGATGCTAGATCAGGACATCAACACGGTCATCTGCTCGGGGCCAACACCTCCGCTCACCCTGCTTGCCTCTCTTCCACCTCCCCGTCACCGGCGATCTCTGCCTCGAGGTGCATGGTGTCCCTCCGTGCGGCACCCTCCATGCTCCGCCCTTCCCCCTAGGTGGGCTCCGGCCATCCTTCTTGTTCGCAGTGGCGGCCACGGCGGCGTCAATCAACTGCTTCATTGGTAAAGCATACACTTCGCCTGAGGGCCTCCTCCTTGACTTGGGTCTTCGCCTGCAAAGCAGAGCGGGGGTAGGAAGCCTCCTTCTGACTCCTTTCGGTAGCTTGGCGCGTGAGCCCAAGCGCGGTCTCACGATTTACAGCCTATCCATGTAACTTTTCACCTTTTTCGTTTACATTTAATACTCTATGCATCCAAGATTCTCCTTAATGTGATGGGTGAAAAGTTGTCATTTTGAAACTAAACAAGAGCTTTATCCGTGCAATTCTGCTGCGGACTGTGGAAGTTGCAGGCAGCGGATTGCATGAACCAAGTCAAAGCTCTTTCAAACAAAGGGAAACGGGTGTCACTGGAACTACAATACCATGCATGGCATCTTCTCAAGCTATACGAATCCTCTGGTAGCTTCGTTTTCAAAACATGTCTAAGATATCAAATCTATGTTCAGCGCTATCTGAAATTATATTGTTTTTGAATGAAAAGGTACTCGAGTTAGGCTCAGGACAGATAGATTTTATGGAAGAATTTTATTACCATTAATATGGTGAGATGTAAGAATTTTGGTATTGTACAAATGTGATTTTGTGGTCTTAGGAATGTCCAAGATAGAAAAGAAATTGTTAGGCTCTTATGTATGTTCGGTGTGCACATACTGGTCTCTACTCGAGAATTATCCATATCATAATTTTTATTATTTATCACGTAAATATTTGCTATTAGTTTTTTTAAACACGTTCCAGTGCACTCTACTAGACATAGGCATCTATTAGGTTTTTATTTACTAACACTCTACTATTATTATTATTTTTCCTCTATTTACAAAAATGCTGCATTTGGGCATCTATTAGGTTTTTATTTAAAATATTTTTTTATGTTTGTGCATCTTTGCTATCAATATATAATTATTGTATACTATATTTTTTAAATATAAAATTTTTGATTACTATGTTTTAAAAAATACATCCTTGTTTTACTATAAATATAAGTTTATTGTTTAGTATATTTTTAATAATTATGTTTATATTTTGAAACACGTGCATGTGGCACGTGCCTCACTACTCGTGGCTGCAAATAGACAGCACATGCGTGCTTCGGGATGCTCTACGAGCATGAGAGGCCGGCTCCTGCCACCATGGCACACCACACAAATCATGGTGACTCTAGGGAATATACCGACAGCTCGACGAGATACCATAATTAGGTTATTCCATAAAGGAAGTGTAATGTGTCCATTGTTGAGTTTTGTTAAATATGAATCTAGCATTTTTCAATCTAATATGTTATCAACTTCTACAATTAAAATGCATTTCCGGTCAGGCTGCCCGGTGCCCGGTACTAAAAATGTACGGGCTATGTAGTAACACCAACCGAATGGTGCTAAATTCCCAGCCTAGCTTGCTGCTGTCCTTTTTTTCTTTTTTATTACTCTTACACACGTGTTGATTCCACGATTCACAAAGAAAAATACAAGAAGAAATTTCCTTTTATTGGTGGCGAAATATTATAGGTTTTAGGATATGGAAAAAAATAAAAGTCATTCGAATTTTGAACACACAAGCTTAATTATAGAATCCTAGCCTGCCGCTGACTGCGCTAGTGGGGCATGTCGTTGCAGACGGCTCTCCCTTGAAGCTTGGAATCAAACATTGGAAGTACTTTTCGGCAAGGGATCGTTGATCTGGCGATATATAAAGTCATAAAGAACATGTATATGCTGGCTTGGGCCA
This sequence comes from Urochloa ruziziensis, assembly GCA_015476505.1. Taxonomy (NCBI): domain Eukaryota; kingdom Viridiplantae; phylum Streptophyta; class Magnoliopsida; order Poales; family Poaceae; genus Urochloa; species Urochloa ruziziensis. The sequence continues at coordinate 22,149 of WEIB01000398.1, forward strand.
CCGTAGTAGCTAGAGGTAAGTATCTGATACCTGCAGTCTGGCAAAAGGAACGGATAGATCTTTTCAAAAGAAAAAAGGGAACGGATAGATAAAGCTAGTGACGAACCATATATTATTCAATCAAAGCACACTACTCGTACGAAACGACAGTTACCCCTTGGTCTCATTGTTAGTCTTATTAGATAGCTGCAGTGGCGCCATGGACGTGCTCGGTGAGAGGATGGCCAAGGCAACCGAGAAGCTCGAGGCCGATTTCTCCAAGGTGGACACCAAGATCAGCAGGTTCCCGCACGTGATGCGGGGGATCGGCGGCCACGGCAGCTACATCGCGCCGATCGTGGCCGCCATCCTCGGCCAGGACCAGGACGGCTCCTTGGTCGAGCCAAGCGTGGTGGCCATCGGCCCCTACTACCATGGCGCACCTCATCTGCAGAAGACGGAGGGGGTTAAGCTGGCGGCGGCCTACAACCTCTGCCGCCGGAACAACTCTACAGCACAGGACGTGTACGGGAAGGTTCTCTCCGTCGTGGGAGCCGCCCGCGACTGCTACGACGCCGACGATCCCACCGTGGTGGGCGTTAGCGACGCCGACTTTGCGACCATTCATGTTCGTCGACGGCTGCTTCCTTGTGCAGTACATGGTCGTCGTGGGCGTTAGCGACAGCCGACGAGGACCGCGTGCTGCACAACCCGATGATCCGTCGACAAATCCTGTCCATGGGGGCGAGCATCCAAAAGGACATCTTTTTGCTCGAGAACCAGATCCCCTGGCTCGTGCTCGACGCCATCGTCGCGGAGCTGGTGCCGGCCGTCGACGTGCGCGGGTTCGTCCACATGATGGGAGCCATGTTCGTCCAGACCCGCAGGACAGGTCTGGGTGGTGGCAATGGCAACGTCCTTGATCACTACAAGCCGCCGCATCTCCTTGGCCTCCTCCGGTCCACTCTGGTAGGCTGCATGCCTCATCAGATGCTCAACTTCCACTACCACGGCAGCACTACTACTGGCTCCTTTGCAGTCGTTGATGAGCGCCACGTATCTCAATGAGATCGGTGTCATCTTGACCCCTAGCACGGAGCCGTGGTTCGGGGACATGAGCTTTGGGAGGCTCCCCGTGAACGCCCAACTGTCCCTGTCGCCGGTGTTCCTGAATCATGTCACCGCCTGCTGTCTCGTGAACATGGCGGCGCTCGAGGCAATGATGAGCACCGAAGAAGAAGCGAGCAACGAGTCGGCCGGCGGCTCCGTGGTGACATCGTACCTGTCGGTTCTGACGATGCTCATGGACGGGATGGAGGACGTGCAGGTCAGGGTGGGCATAATTAACCGAAACCGAGGAACCGAACCGAAATAACCAGAACCGAAACCGAAATAACCGAAACCGAAAAAATCGGTTCCTTGTTCGGTTCCAGAAAGTAAGGAACCGAAATAACCGAGAAAAGTTCGGTTCCTGCCCTCGGTTAACCGAATTAACCGAAAGAACCGAATTACTCGAAACTCTCTATTTTCTAAGAGTATGTTTGGTTTATGTGTGAGATGCGTAATATTTAATATGCTATATACATCTCTTTCTATATTGATATTGTTCCCTTCTTGATCATTATTATCTCAAAATAGCAAAAGTGTGTCAAATATAGGTGAAATGCTGTCAAAATTTTATATTGAATGTGCTGTATTTTTTGCACCCTGATTATTTCGGGTCTATCGGAACCGAACCGAACCGAACCCGAACTAACCGAACCGAAATTCGTCGGTTCCTAACGCTGAAAAGAACCGAACGGTTCCTTAAACACGGGAACCGAATTTTGCAAAGGACCGAGGAACCGAACCGATCGGTTCGGTTCGGACCGAACGCCCAGGGCCACGTGCAGGAGCTCCGGCGCAAAGGCCTGCTTCAGGGACCCATGAGCGACATGCAGGCGCTGGTCTTCTTCAAGGCCCTCCGTCGCCACCTGCGCTTCGGCGTTCGGCACATGCTCATCTTGGAGGAGATCCAATCGTACTGCCGCCACAAGTCGGTCAGGATCGCCGTACAAAGGTTCACCTACCGCAACTTCTATTGGCGAGAGCGCTTCTTCCGCTGCTCATGGACTCCGCACCTGCCGGCGCACCCTTGCATGCTTCCATGCACCGGCTCCCCTAGATTTACTCCTAGCCTAGTGTTTGTAATACACACCTCTTGTACATGTACTAGCCTATAAATATAGGCTCATAGTGATCAATACAAGTGCCATTGTATCATTCTGCATGGTAATCAGAGCCTATCGATTCTGAGCCTTCCCTCCTCTCGTTTTTTTTTCCCTTCCCGTTCGCCATCATGGGCGACACCCGCGCCAACACCGAGTCCGCCTCCATGGCCGCCCTGACCAATTCCACCACTGCTGCACTCATCTCTGCTGCTGCTAGCGCCGCCGCATCTGCTGCCGCGGCATCCTCTTCCTTCTCCAGCTCAACCCAGGGCGTCAACATCAAAGGGCTGATTCCAATCACCCTTGATATGCAGTCCAACTGCTACAGGCGCTGGAAATCCCTTTTCCGCATTGTTCTCGGGCGCTTTAACCTCCTTCCTCACATCGACAGCGACACTCGGCGCCCCAATGATCCGGCCTGGGTTCAGGCCGATCTCACCGTCGTCATGTGGCTCCATGCCATTCTTGACGACAACCTGATGGACATGGTGATGGTGGAAGATCCCACTGCTCGCCGCGTCTGGTCCACAATCGAGTCCTACTTCAACAACAACAAGGCCAGCCGCGCCGTCGATATCGAGGCTGAACTCCACTCCTTCGAACAAGGTGATCTCTCCGTTACTGCCTACTGTCACCATCTCCAGCATCTCGCACATGGGCTCGCCGACTGCGACCAGCCCGTGTCCGATCGTGCCCTCGTTCATCAGTTGATTCGCGGTCTCGCGCCGCGCTTCGCCACCCTAAGGACGCTGCTGCCGGCGCTCCCTCAGTTCCCCACCTTCGCCGACGCCATCGGGCATCTCCGTCGAGAGGAACGCGCCCAACTCAAGAAGCCTCAGCCTCCATCCACGGAGTCCGCCTTCGTCGCCTCCGATGGATCTCTTTCCTCCGGCGACTCGAGTGGTGCTCCTCGTCACGACAACGGTGGCCGCGGGAACTACTCCAACAACTCCCGTGGCGGCCGCACTGGCGGACGTGGTGGTGGCCGTGGCCGTGGTGGCGGCCAGTGGCCGCGGTGGAGGTCGTGGTCCCCCCTACTCCAACTCCACCGGCCGTGGCACTCCCCAGCAGCCCCAACAAGCCGTTCCTGCGTGGATCCCCTACTACCCTCAGTGGGGCGGCATGGCATGGCGTGCACCGTGGACCGGCACCACGGGGCCCGGCGTCCTTGGTACTCGTCCTCCTACCCAAGCCGGGCAGGCCTACTTCACCACTCCATCTACCGTGTCCGCTCCGAGCTCGGCGTCGTGGGACACCTCCGGCCTCATCGCTGCTCTTCACGCCGCATCCTCGCAGCAGCCCAACGCCAACGGTGACTGGTACATGGATACCGGTGCAAGTACACACATGACCGGCGACCAAGGTAACTTGCCCAGCTATTGTCCCTCGTCATCATTAAATTCTTCTCATATTATTGTTGGCAATGGATCTTCACTTCCCGTTCTTGGTACTGGATCTACATCTCTCTCTACTCCCTCCACAAAATTTCTTTTACACAATGTTCTTCATGCACCGCATCTCATTAAGAATCTTATTTCCGTTCGCAAATTCACTACTGATAATAATTGCTCGGTTGAATTTGACCCCTTTGGTTTTTCTATCAAGGATCTTCCCACCAAGACAATTCTCATGAGATCCAGTAGCCGTGGCGAGCTCTACCCCTTCGGTCCACAACAGATCGCATCTCCAGTTGCCCTCACCGCTCAAACTTCATCTGCTGCAATGTGGCATCGTCGGCTGGGTCATCCTAGTCATCAATCTCTCCAACATTTAGCTTCTGAATTTCATATTCCCTGTACAAATAAGCAAGGCAATGCCTCCGTTTGTGATGCCTGTCAGCAAGGACGCCATGTGCGGCTTCCTTTCTCTACCTCTCAAACGAAAACTTATTTCCCTTTTCAAATAATTCATTGCGATCTATGGACCTCTCCCATTGCAAGCTTTACTGGCCTCAAATATTACCTTGTTGTGCTAGATGATTTCTCACACTATACATGGGTGTTTCCTTTACGCAACAAATCAGATGCCACTCCAACGCTTATCAACTTCTATGCCTATGTTCTCAATCAGTTCCACCTCTCAATACAATGTATCCAATGCGATAACGGGCGAGAGTTTGATAACAACTCACTTCGCACCTTCCTCCTCTCTCACGGCATTACGATACGCCTATCCTGTCCATATACCTCTTCCCAAAATGACATCATCCGCACCCTCCTCTTTCAAGCTTCTTCCGCTGCTCATGGACTCCGCACCTGCCGGCGCACCTTGCATGCTTCCATGCACCGGCTCCCCTAGATTTACTCCTAGCCTAGTGTTTGTAATACACACCTCTTGTACATGTACTAGCCTATAAATATAGGCTCATAGTGATCAATACAAGTGAGCCATTGTATCATTCTGCAACTTCTACGGGACGGCAGCTGCCATCATATCCATCACCAACGTCGTCAGCAGTATCTGTACGGTCCTTCAGACCTTCAAGAATGGTTCTAATAAATAGCCTGATGTAGCATCGCTATGCTTTTCAAAAATGTATACACTACAACACATATGGCCTTCAATGACATTTCATTTATATCACTGAAACTAGCCGAGAATACGAGAAAGAATACGTGCTCCGTATGAATTGTATATTGTTAAAGTAGAATGAGAGACGAAAGTTGAAAATGGAAGGAACGAATGATTCATTGATTGAAGAAGGGTGATCTGTACATATTTATACATGTCTAAAGGGCCAAGATGGTCTCTTTGTTAAGTCTAAGCAACGTTGGACCCTTCGTAAAACTTAAGCTACATTTTCTCTAATATTAAATTAAAGTAATTGATCACTAATTCTATTGCTTCACAACACTCCCCCTTGATCAATTGCTTCTTGTAATCATCCTTCATTCTTTGGTAATTGCGTAGAAAAAACTCCTCCAAAACCCTGTGGGAAAATTTTAAGGAGAAACCTAATTGTATGTATATATGCCATTAAAACTCCTTTAATATAATGGGCATAGACTATCTTCTATCATAAAACTATGTTTTGGTATCATAAATAGAAGATAGGACATGTAATATGTCTTTGATATCTTCCATTTCGAAATTGGAAATTGGAGGAAGCATAACATCTAACTTCTCGGAAGCTGCCCTGTCCAATCAACAACACACGTCATCCCTCAATCCAAGTCCACATAGAGAACAACGTTCAGCCCATCGGGAACCATCATCGCTTTCGCCTTTCACAACACCATCCTTCAATAATCCAAGTGCTCACCGACGACATGACACGACGTGCCCAGTAGGGGTGTTCAAAACGTTTTGCAATCCAAACCAGCAAGGGAGCAAAATATATGTAATGCACACTTTTTTGCGAGGAATATATGTAATGTAAATGAATAGTTCTATGTGTTACTGTTTACCTTCTTTTAAAAATAAGTCAATTTTGGGCTGGTCAAAGCCCAAACCTTGGTTGAACAGCCCTAGTGCCTGGAGTGTCCAGAAGTCTAGGCATGAAGTAACTCGAGGCAGGCTCTCTTTCTTTCTTTTTTTTTTTACCAATTTGTATCATGTTCACCGCCTTAGTTAGGACTTAGGGGTAGTTACTTGATTTTGTAATATCTTATTTGATGGAATGTTAGGTGGGTTTACTTAGCCTCCGGTTAATTCTTAAAGAAGGTCTTATCTTTTCTTAAAAAAAGAGTAATCTTTGTTGGAAACTGATGTACAATAAGTCAGTTGAGAAATCCACGTTTGGCACATTAACACCGGTATAAAGAGGATCCGGTGCTAATATTATTCGGGAGTCTGAGGGCTTTATAGCATGGGTTTATAACATCAACTGATGTTAAAAGTCACCTTCTAGCACCAATTAGTGTTACCAACCGGTGCCAATGTTCCTCAAGGCTTTAGCATGGGTTTGTAGCACCAACTGGTGCTAAAAGATGACTTTTAGCGCCGGTTGGTGTTATAAACCCATGCTAAAGGGTCCTCCACGAATTACATCAAAACAAAGTATCACCCAAAACAAAAGAAATTTCGCAATAATGTTGCAGCATGACTGGTTTTCTTCCCTAAGTTGGATTGCGCTCTTTTCTCTACTATATCTTGCTTGCTTATGTTCTTCTACCCTCGATCGTACACCTGCAGGTGGGCACTTGATTCTGTCATCTCTTCTCAATTGTTCTTTTTTTTTTTTGAGAATTTCTCAATTGTTCATCTCTGATCCACAACATGTAACTATTTTTCTTGTGCAAGTTTTTACTTAAACTCGGATTTTAAATACATCTAGAGATGGTTGCATCATCTACCTATATTTATTTTCCCATGCACCGGTTTAAATACGGTGCTACTATGTTTCGTGCCACACGTAGGTAGCACGATAATCCTTGGTAGCACCAGAGTTTTCCATAATGGAAGAGGGCGTATGCAGAGCTCATCTCTCATATCTTGAACATAAACTTGTTGTAAAAAAGTTTATACCCATCACACTTATATCTCTGTCTTGGCATTTTAAATAGACGTGGAACAAAAAAATTGGTCAAACAAACCAAAGAGTTCGATACCTGGGACAAATCATGGAACTCAGAAAAACAGAAAATGTGTACCCACCACCTCCCTCCATTATCGTATGGCACTTTAACCTGATATATAAACGAAACACAAAATTTTGTATATCTCGAACAAATTTGCACAACCACATAACAAAAATTTGGGCGATTAATCATAGGTGAGTCAAATGATGCTCAACGGCTCAACCCCTGGACCGGAGTAAAGTGAAGGGAAAAGCAGAAATGTACAAAAGTTTGGACTGAATTTTTAGATGAGCCGCTGCCTAAATGGGCCGTGTGCCGTTTTCACGGGCTGAAAGAAGAAGAAAAGAAACACGTGTGTGTGGCTGCAGGCCTGCAGCAGCGGAGCGTGTCTCCCACACACCATGCCGGACCCAAACATTTCTTAAGCCCGTGTTAGTTCCACCCAAAATCTTTTCACCCATCACATCAAAAGAGAATCTTAGATGCATGGAGTATTAAATATAGACGAAAAAGGTGAAAAGTTATATGGATAGATTGTAAATCGCGAGACGGATCTAATGAGCCTACTTAATCCATGATTTGCAATGGTAATGCTACAGTAACCATCCGCTAAATATGGATTAATTACCCTCTAATTACCATCGTTAGATTCGTCTCGAGATTTCCAACTTATCCATATAACTTTCCACCTTTTTCGTCTACATTTACTACTCCTAAATTGATAAAATCAATACCCGAAATCTTTTCCAAAATAATTTCATCAACTAAACACGGCCTAAGATTGCGCTAATAATTAGGCTCAAGTCATCCATCTCCAACTTCCTTTTACATACTTTTCTATAAAAAGGAAAATCCTTTTGCAAACCGCATGCTTGCAGAGCTAAACTCCTAACAGAGAAGAATTTGTACACGCGAAATGATCCTTGTTAGCAACATCAGTTCGTCAATTTGCATAGAAAGTATTACTATGTCAGAAACCTGATTAATTAAACAACAAAGTGGCACAAGCGCAGACATACAAGTGCTATGTGATGTTATTACGACTTTTAAGATCTACTAGCAAAATAGCCGTGCGTTGCTACGGTGAAATATTTTTTTTGTTTTCTAAAAATGATGATATTTGTCTCTATTGCTCTAGTTTTATTAATGCATTTCCTTTCTACTCAAAATACTCACGGTTATACTCGCTATTATTTTTTTATTTAGGTAAGAATTATTTTTTTATTTAAACGACACTGCTAGGGATGAAATAGTACTGAGACAACAAGGTCATGTATCCAATTCTAATTTCTAGTCGAAGTCAACAATTACTATGCACATGCATCGGTAGGCTCGGGCCTTTTCTAAGCGCAAGCAACAAACCGTGGATGGCCTGCACCGACTCTAATTGACGTGCAATTTTTCTAGCTATATGTAATTTTTTACTACTACGTGTTGAACTCCCCAACATTTCTAGCCATGTCTTTTTTTTCTTTTAAATCTATAAAGAAGTTTAGAAACTTTAAAAATATTTATTTGTTATATATGTGCACATGCATTTTTTTTGCAAGCAAAGAATATATCTACACTACGGAGGAACAGTTAACTATTTGGGTAGTAGAACATGTTGGACAGACGTTTAGTTGGTTAATTAATCTATAGTTCAGTTTCAAATCATAAGCAATCTGTAGGTCGGTTGGTAGTACTCTTTCTCCGCCAAGCGGTTCTCACGCGCGCTCCCCCGCACCCCACTGCATGTAGTGGGCCCCACCACGTCCTTATCACATTCCTCATCCAGCCTGCAGCCTTCCACTCCCTCTCTCACATCATCTCCATTTTTTTCCTCAGATCCAGCCGCTTGGGGAAATGGGGAGCGGCGGCGCCAGGGAGGGCGGGGGCGGCCACCGGCCGGCGGCGGAGCTCCGGCGCGGCCGCGGGGGCGGAGCTCCGTCCCGACCGGGGAGGGCGCCGGCGGCCGGGGCAGCAAGGGGTGCGGCGGCGGTGGACCTCGGCCCCGACCCAGGGCGCGGCGGCGGTCGGCCGGAGGTGGCGGCAGAGCTCCGGCCCGGCCGCAGGCGCGGCGGAGCTCCGTCCCGACCGGGGAGGGCGTCGACGGCCGGGGCAGCGAGGGTGTGACGGCGGTCGCCGGAGGCGCGGCGCCCGGGGCCGCAGGGGTGCAGCGGCGCCCAGGAAGTTTGCAATTTTTTTCCTTTTTTTTCAAAAACATTTGTGAAATTTTCTAAAAAATTTTGTACCATTTTTTCGAAAACTTTTGTGAAAAGTTTTTGAAAAGTTTTTAGAAATATTTTGCTCATAATTTTTTTAAAAGGTTTCTTCAATGCAAAAAAAAGTTTACTATAAAAGGAAAGTGGGTGGAGGAGTGGGTCCTGCAAAAGGGGTCGCGCAGACAGAAGGCTCGCTATGCGCGCCCGTAAAATAGCAGAACCCAAATTTCTCCCTCCTGGTTCAGCGGGTTCCATCGTGCCTACCTCCACCTCGCCCGTTGGTGAGACCAGTTTTCCTCCGGTTTAGTGGATAAATGTCGGCTTTTCTCTAGTTTAGCACGTAATCGACCGGTTTTACCCCGGTTTTTACCGAATCCTCTTCAATTTCGGGTGACGTACCAATTTTGTGGGCAGAAACATTGTTTGCTTTATTATTAGGTAAAGATAAAGATAAAGATATATACTAGCACATTTGTACACACGGTCCACTATATGTGGGACCCGTCTTTTGGACTAGTATGTAGTAGGACCCGTCAACAACATAGTCGACTGTGAACTGAGTATGTTGTGTCCGTTCTTTTTATGTCCCGTTCGATTGAATCCAATTTGTCGTGGTCTTTTATTTAGGTCCGGCGGACTCACAGACTACAGCTATTATGTTCGATTTTAATGAGAAAATTAGTTGAGGCTCCGCGTGTGATCGTTCACCGTAATGTGTTTTATGGTAGATTTTTTTTAGCAGATACTAACATAACTTTTCTAAAATTTTGGAGAAAACTCGCGTGCAGCAGTCCCGGGCGGAGCATCAGCGCCGTGACAGGAACCACCGGAAGAGCCCGATGCACCCGCCGAGCCAGAACATGAGCGTCCTGAACTGTCCTGGCCGCGACGCGTCCTGCTCGCCGATGAGCGCCATCGCGGCAACAAACATGGCTAGGAGCGCAGCCGAACGCGTCGCCGCGCCAACTGGGTCCTGCTCCAGCCCACCGTGGCGGCCGGCCGGCGCGTGGTAGACCGGTGCCCGCTGGTGGTCAGCGTCGTCGGCGTGTTCCGTGGCCGGTAACGGTCGCTCGGGCTGGTCAGGTGCGCCGAGTTGTCCTGCGCCGACCGGCCCCGGTCCACCGCCGGCGCGGATCCGACGAGCCATTGCGCGGCGGCGGAGATCCGCGGCGCCATGCCCCGGCGAGCCAGGCGATGAATGATCGAAGCCCGCCGTCGCGCCGCCGGGCGGTCGAAGGAGGCCTCGTGGGAGGAGATCCGCGCCCCCGAGCTCTGTGGCCGAGCCTGCTGCTTGTCCACCCAAGTCAACTCCGGCCACGGCCAGCCCTGAGGGGAGGACTACTCGTGGGCGGAGATCCACGCCGCCGCCGAGCTCCGTCGAGCTCGAGCCTAGCCCAGCATCGAAGTCAACGCCGGCCTGTTCGACGGGCTCCTGTAGCTCGACAGCGACGAAGGGAGCGGCGGCGGCGGCGGCGGCCTCCGCGGTTTGATGGTCACTCTTGGAGTTGGAGCCTTCTTCCAGCGCGCCGCCCATCGGTGGAGTGGAGGCAAGCACGCGTACCAGCCGTTGAGATGAACCGGTCGAGGTGATTCTCGGCCGTCTCCTAGATAGCTCTTCCGGAGCCGTCGCGGCTGGCCGGAGTAAAACAGAGGTAGCTGCCGCCTACCGGTGTTGACATCTATCCAAGGGCGCGGGCCGGCCGGATATATATAAGGTCTTCTTCCCTCCCCTCTATGGCTTACGCGACCCTGCCGCTCACACTGCGACACCGCGTGACGACGGACACAGCGGACGAGGCTTCCTGGCAACTTCCTCATCATCCCCGGCTCACCTCTGCGGCCGGATTGCGCTTTTGCGTTGTGCGCGCCGACGACGCGCGGGGAGGAGGACTGCGGTGCCGTGCAAGTGGCAAGTGCAACCGCATGCTTGCACGGGACGCAATCGCGCAAACCTTCCTATGGAACAGTTGGCTTACGTTGTGCCCGTCTTGGCGAAATTTCTACAGGCCGCAGCTGCGCTGCGCGCGCGAGCACGGGGGCCGGCCCGTCGCGAGGCAACTGCGCCCCTCTTCGCGCGCGCGCGCGCGCGAAGCCGGCGCGAAGTAGCGGTCCAATCTCCAATCCAACAACCGCAGCACAGGTTGGCTCGCGTTGCCCCGGCTCCGCCCACACGGAATCGAACGCGCCAAGCAGCCCAAGCTTTGCACGGACAGCGTCGGCCGCGCGACGCAAAGGAAACAGAGAATTGACACTGACCGTTACAAAGAATTGACGCTGATTAAAAGTAGGTTTCCGTTACAAAGAATTGACACTGACTAAAAGTGGTTCTCCGTTCCAACGAGGTGTGCGGTGCGCCTCTGCCTGGACTATAACGGGACGGGTCGACTGGACCTGGATTTTGGAACGTTGACAGCACAAACGTATGTAGCAGTAGCGATGGCATTAAATCCCAATCGTTGATCTACGTATCAAATGAAGATTGAGTCTAAATTCATAGATTTTGCTATGTATACGAAATTAATGGCCATTTTAGCCTTTCTAAATTTATAAATTTCGTTATACACCTATATATGTTATGTCTATAAAAATAATCAATACTTTATATTTAGAAAAGTTAAAATGACATATAATTTTGAACACAGACAATATTTAACAATGCACTTCTTAGGATGTATAGTCAGTATTCGTAGGAACGTCAGGCTTTCCATATCAAACCACAGGTGCAAGAGATCGAGAGATCATACTCTTCTAGCGAAGACTATAGCTTCGCTATACAGTTGCTACTCTACATTAGATAACGGAAATGTAACCCTTGGAATTGCAATCCTTGTAGCTATCTGCCTATCTCCCATTCAGATAGGTACAAGGATTTGTTTTACAATTGAAAACTTGTTCCCGCCTGAATTTAGTGGAAAACAAGCTCATAAATCATCTAGCATGTTATATGTCATGTTTCCAATGTCAAAGTCCTCTAAGTCAGGTCTTATTAGTTACTCCCTCCGTAAAACATTTGTCACCGTTGACTTTTTACGTAATATTTGACCCTGCGTCTTATTAAAAAATTGTTATAAATTCGGACATGCGGCAACTTGACGAGAGCCAAACTACAATGGAACCTAAGTTGAGCCTATCTGCCCGCTTGATCGTCTCAAACTTTTCCCAAAACGCAATACGGACGGCCCACACACATAAACGCACATTCACCCTATGCACGCCTTGTTGTTGACGTTCACGACGTACACTAGAAAAAAATGGTTATCCAAAAAATGCAATAACTCATAATGTACTATGTGATGTTATTACGACTTTAAGGATCCACACATTCGTATACGCAGTCCACTACATGTGGGACCCGTCTTTCGGAATATGTAGGACCCGTCAACGACATAGCCGACTGATTCAGTTGTCATGGCCTGCGTAACCGTGTTGTGTCCGTCGTCCTTTTTTATGTTCTTGACCCGTGTATATTCTGATGCTAATTCCGCCAAACTTTCGTGTCCTGTTCGACTGAACCCGTGTATGTTTTTATCGGGGGAAAGGTAAAGCTCATCTAGGTGAAACAAAGCCTCTCAACACCCGAATCCGATTTGCACGCGAAATCCCGTTCTTCTCCGGCTCCGGCAAGGATTCCGGCGAGCTACTCCGACGAGATTAGCGTTCGGGGTTAGGGGTTCGGGTTGCCGGGGGCGGGTGCGCACCTCCAACCTTAGAGGGAGGGCCAGCGGCAGTAGGTCGGCCCGGCGGAGGAGGCGGACGTGGGGGCGGCAAGGCCAGGCGGCGGGGGCGCCGCTGGCCGGGTGGTGGGGGACGGCGGTTGGGCCGATGCCGGGGTGGGGGAGACGATGGAGACGGTGCCGGGGGCCGTTGGCGGCGGGAGGTGGCGGTGGGAGGGGCAAGAGGCGGCCGGCGCGGGCGGGCTAGGGTCCGTCGGTGCTCCGCGCCGACGGCGGCCGGCGCGGAGCACCGGCGGACCGTAGCCCGCCCGCGCCGGAGGGGTGGGGAGGGCCTGGGCGGTGGCTGGCGGCAGGTGGCCAGAGGTAGAAGAAGAGTGGGAGGTAGGAGAAGAGCAGAGGTAGAAGATGAAGTCTCGGCCATTGGATGCAAATTGGATGGCTACAAACAGTATTTGCATGGCTACAAACAGTTGGGTGAGGGGAATGGTTATTTCACCTAGGGGACATATAGACACTCCCTTTTATTGTGGATATTTTTAGCGGATAACGTTTTTGTCGCAAAAAAGATAACGTTTTTCTTTTCTAATATTTTAGAGAAAAATTGCATGCTGTCCCCGGCGGCGAGGTCAGCAGCGCCGTGACAGGAACCACCGGAAGAGCCCGATGCAGCCGCCGAGCCAGAACATGAGCGTCCTGAACTGGCCCGGCCTCGACACGTGTAAGAATCTAGATGTCGCTTAGAGGGGGGTGAATAGGCGAGATGACCAATTTTAACTTCTAATCCAATTCTCAGCCTGCTGTCAGCTCCAGGCGGTTAAACCGCCCCTGCTAGGCGGTTAAACCGCCACAAGGCAGTGAACTGTCCAAAGAATTGCTAGAACCCCCTCTTGCTTTTCTAGCACCAAATGCACTTGGAGTACTTCTTGTACAGGTATATCTGATCAATATATTTAAGCTCCTGTACACAAATAGAGTATACCCAAGTAGATCGAAGCGGAAGCAAATATAATGCTAGAAATGAACAAGTAAAGTGAAGGGGAGACACAAGGATTTGTTTACCGAAGTTCGGACCCGCTGCAAGCACCAAGCAAGTTCAGCGGTTCCTAGTCTCCGTTTGAGGAACCCCGCAAGGTAACCTCGCCAAGGTGTATAAACGCCACACCTTAGCCCTTCACTAAAGATGGTCCTTTTCCACGAAGGAGGCAAGACCAGCCCTTACAAACTTCCGGTCGCTCACCACACGAATGGGAGCTCACCGGCAACGCCTAGCCGTCTAGGAGCCAAGCTCCAAGAGTAACAAATGCACAAAAAAAATTTGACGCTAACCACGAGTGCACAAGCTATGGTTTTGCTCTCTAATGCTCTCACAAGATCTCTGAGCTAACAAAGCTCTCAAGCTCACACCCAAAAGCTTCACTCAACCCCAACTCAAAGATTTCAACCAAATCAAGCACACTCATAAAGTGTGGTTGCGGGAAGCTCCTCTGCTGTTAGAATGTGTCAAGAAGGCTTATGAATCACACAGAACCAGCAACCCTCAAAGGAGAGGGCTAAGGGGTATAAATACCCCATCCAACAAAAACTAGCCGTTGGAGATCTGTTATGGCCGGTTAAACCGCCCCCTGAGGCCGGTTAAACCGCATGTTCAAAAATACTAGCCGTTGGAGCTGTCAGAGGTCAGGGGCGGTTAAACCGCCCTGGGTCAGTGAGCACCCACTTGCTCAAAATTCTTCTCAACTCTCAAGGCTATCTCTCTTAGGTTATGTTTTGAGCACTAATGTGGTGTTGAGTCAAATATTCAATGTGGCATCCCTCTTGATAGTACGGCATACCTATACTCAAGAAAAAATATAAAATCCAATCACTTGCTTGAGTTTGAATGCCTTCAATTGTGCCGCACATAATCAATTCTTCCTTTGAGGTCTGTCCATATTGCTTATGCTTGAGCAAAAACCAACTTGAGCTAGTGACTTGAAACTTTGACATAGAATGAAATCCACTTCTAGTTTAAGTTACCTTTCTTCTATAGATATTGATACTAGCTTATATGAAGTCGACATGTGATCATGAATCATCCAGTTGATCCGTAGAAAGTTTCGTCACCCTTAGCAAAGAATCCATGACTCAAGCCGCAACTTGATCACACATTGCTTGGTCCTTAGAAACACTATCCCGAAATCCAACCTTTCTTCCATGCTTCACATATAGCCACATATACACTTGTATCATTCATGAAATTCATCCATTTGCTTTGACCATAGAACATTATCCATATATCCATGTCTTCTAATGCAAGTCATACACCAAGTGTATAGAGTCTTGATGTCCCATACCACCATTTCTCTAGCATATATTTCTTAACTTGCATTTCTCAATTTATCCAACCTTGATCATGATGTCTCATTAAGTCAACAAGCCTTCACTTGGTTAAAAGACCAAGTCTCTTTTCATGCTTCTCACTTACTGTTGTACGCCATATTATATCACTATGAGAGCCATCAATTTTTCCTTGTCAGCCAAACATTGATGTATTCAACCAATGAATACACACGAATCATGATTATTCAATTAAAACCTGCTCATAATCTTTACAAGACATGTTAATCCTCTAATCATTTAGTCACTCAATTCACCAAAACCCACTTAAGGGACTAGATGCACTTTCAACACGTCTTGCTCGCCGATGAGCGCCATCGCGGCACCAAACATGGCTAGGAGCGCAGCCGAACGCATCGTCCCAACGTGGCCGCCGCCGTCGACGTGCCGGAACTGAAAGTGGAAGTCCACGGCGCCTTGCTCCGGCGCTGAGATGTGGTGCCAGCTGGTCAGCGTCGGCGACCCCGACGTGTTCCATGCCCAGCAATGGTCGCTCGGGATGGTTAGGCGAGTCAAGTTCACCGCCGGTGGCCGGACCCGGGGCACCGACGGCATGTTCGTGGGCTCGTGGCCACCGTCGGCGCGGACCCGACGAGCCCTTGTCGCGCGGGCAGAGCCCAGTCGAGCCTATTCCCCCCAGGTCAGGCGATGAATCGAAGTCCGTGTCGCCGCTGGCTCGTTGTCGAAGGAGGCCGCCTTGTGGGAGGAGATCGGCGCCCCCGAATGCCGTGGAGCCTTGCATAGCGAAGTCAACGCCGCCGCCCTGTCCAACGGGCTAGGAGTTCGGCGAGCTCGTCACCGCCGCTAGCCTCGAAGCCAGCCGCCTCCACCGTCCGGATCTCCCTCGACGACGTCTTCATCCATAGCGCGTCCATTGCCGGAGGCAATTAATTAGTGTGCATCCGGCTTGCAGAGATAAGCCTCGGGGCAGAACGCGGATCCTTTCAGTCCGCCGTGATCTGCCCCCTATTTCGCCGCAGTCATCGCCAGGTGGGGCCCACGCCCCCGCCGCCGCCGCCACCCTTGGCTCCGGCGGCCTCGGCCGCCTCCGCCGCCGCGGCCAACGCTAACGGACCGACCCGCAGCGCCCTCCACTCCGCCAGCCCGACCGCCGTCCTCCACCGCCTCGGCCGGCGGCGCCCTCGCCGCCCGGCCCGCCGCCGACCACCCGCCACCTCTGTCGGGCCGCCGCCACCCCCAAACCCCCTTCTAGATCTGGAAGAGCCACCCCACCCCAGCCCGGAACCCTAAGAAGGCCGGGTGCGCCGGTCCCACCTGTCGGCGGGCAGGAGCAATTGGGGGGGAGGGGGGCAGGCTCACGGCGGCCTCAGCAGGACATTTACCCTCGGGGGCACACGCTCGGGCCTGGCTCTCGCTCGTTTGATATCCCATGCACTGTGGTGACTGGTGAGGCGGTGACGGGTTGGTCGGAGGCTCGGAGCGCGTTGGGGTCTCGACGCAATGGCAAACGCAACCTACGCTCAGACTCAGGCGGCTCAGCACACCAGAGGCTAGTTGCATCCGCCGCCCCTTCGTTCCTTCCCCGCGACACCGACCGACGACGCGGCCGTCACTCGCATTGAGAGCCAGCCCCCGGGGACAGCGCGTTCGTCATGGCATGGGGAGCGGAGAGGTCAGAGGTGCAGCCGCGTCCCGCGTGCGTGCTGGCGGAGCCGAACGGAGTTCGAACCCCGTCGTATGGTGCAGGTGGGAGGTGGCCGGGACGGATTCGAAACGGGAGCAGGCTGCAGGCGCGATGTCCCCCCGGTGGCTTGCGAAGCTGTGAGGAACCGCCCAAGTTAAACCCATTTAATCGAGTTATCATCCATCGATCAACTC
Source organism: Urochloa ruziziensis (assembly GCA_015476505.1). NCBI lineage: Eukaryota > Viridiplantae > Streptophyta > Magnoliopsida > Poales > Poaceae > Urochloa > Urochloa ruziziensis. The sequence goes on from WEIB01000398.1 coordinate 38,951, forward strand.
AACTAAATAAGAATAACTCCGGTCGTCCTTGAGATGTGTCCCAAACAATGCCCAGGACGACACACGTCACTAAGCACAACTTGAGTACATCTTCATAACCATATCAAGTCCATACATAGAGTTCACATTACATAAAATAGGTTCAAATTCATTACAATACAAGTCTTAGAGTTTTGCAGCGGAAAGTCTAACATCGCGCTCCATACGATACATAGATACATAAGAAGATAACACTATATGCCGATAGTGCTCTTCCATACATCATCACCCATCACTTCTCACCCGCACATCCGTCCGCGGGCATGAAGTATCCCACAAAGATGGGCTCCAACTGAGGGTCACCTGCAACAAGTTAACGGCAGCACCGTGAGTACAAAAGGTACTCCGCAGGACTTACCCAAATGGAATATAATCCGACTCTCAAGGAGAATGCATTTGGTCAAGTAGCAAGGAAGTTGGCAGGGTAATTAATTTGCATAAAAAGCATCTAACTTTGATCAAGTTATAGTAAGCAAAAGACTCTAACATACTAAGCATACATCAATCATTTACATAAAATAAAGTGATCATGTATCATGAGCTCAATCTTCCATGAACTCCATTTGGTAACTCTACACCCAAAGTCGAAGTACAAGAGCATGCTCCTTAACCATGGAGCCCAGCTATTGCAATAGATTAAACCCTGCAGGGGTGTACCAATTTGCCCGCACGAAGCGCAAGCCCAACGCCCATATCCATGGCCTAGGATA
>WEIB01000399.1:0-28682 GCA_015476505.1 Urochloa ruziziensis
AAGGAATGGGCGGTCCTCAACCTTATCTCTTCCTTAGTTCCTTCTGTCTTCCTCTTCTCACATCTCTCTCCAGCCAGCCATGGAAAAGGGAGGCACGGGCAGGCGGGCGGGCTTTCTGGCGGCGGCGGCGGGCAAGCGCACGTGCCGGCGGCAGCAGCTGCGTGCGCGCAGGCCGCGGCGGACGGCGGCAGCTGCGCGCAGGGGGCGGGCTCCCCGGCAGCGGGCGGCGACACGGGCCGGTGACGGTAACGGCGGCAGCTGCGCGCGCGGGGTCGGACTCTCGCGGCGGCGGCAGTGGCCGCACAAGGGGGCGGGCTCCCCAGCGGCGGCAGCAGCGTTGGGTGGGGGTGGGCTCTTCGGCGGGCGACCGCGCGTGAGCTGTTGCGTCCAGGCCGTGGCGGCGACTGAGGGTGGCCCGACCCCGATGGGAGATGCCTGCTGTGTTGATCTCGATCTGTGTACTTTCTTTCTTCTGATGCATGTTTTCGTTTTCCTCACCTCTCTTTTGATACACTCCGTTCGTGTGTACTTGACTAATTGCCCCGATTTGATATGAAATTCTCTACGTATGATAACATGTGTCTGCAAATCTCTGTGTATCATCTCCTAACACGTGCCAACATTTTATGATTTCATGGATCAATCAGCTGAATTGAAGGACCGAATCGGCGACCAGAGAGGGGGGAGTGAATGAGAGCCGATAAAAATTCTTTCCAACCAATCCGGCTATTCTCCCAAATCAACTCCAACGCCTCCGAAAGCGATCTTGCCAAGATCACGTAGCCACTGTCAAGCTACTGACCCTAGGAGCAAGAAACACGCAGCGGAACTCGAATCGATCGAAACGAACACAAAACAACCGAAACGAGGCAAAACCTTCTCTACCCAGCCAGGGGCGGTTTAACCTCCCTAGGGGCGGTTTAACCGCCTAGGGGGGGCGGTTTAACCTCCTGGGGGCGGTCAATCTGGGAGCTCTCGGGAAAAAGTCAACTCGTGAGTCGATCTCCCAAACGGCTTGAGCTCTTGAGCCGAAACTTTGGGGAGATGATGTACACCTTCAGTGGAGTATATTCCCCAAAAATCTCAGGCCTCAAACACTCTAGAACTCCCGAATCTCAGATCTCGTGAAGAACACTTCCACCCCGAGTTCATCCCGAAAATCTCAAATCCAAAGCGATTCCCGGCGTTTGGGGGCAAAGGATCACCAGCAAAAGAGGCACAAGGCACTCATACGTGAATCCCCCAAAGAAATCCGAGAGAAAACGCCCTAGAAAGAGAAGAACGAAAATCCCCCAAAAATAGCTCCGAAAATACCCACGAAAATAGAAAAGGAAAAAGGAGCTCGTGGAATCAAATCATGGCACAAAGATGAGCATCACAAACTCCATCACGTAACCATGAATTCACCTATACAAACTACGAAGGATTCGAAATAGTTCTAGGTGGAGGGGATGAAGGGGAAACTACAAGTCCAAGATAAAATGAAAGGATCCCTAAAGGATGGCAGCCACCAAGGCCTAAGGGCCCTATTAGTAGTCCAAGTGGTGGTGCTCTAAAGACTAAACTACCCTTAATGAGATACATACCCCTCAGGGGCAAATTTGACTTTTGGATCAGATTTTTCCGGCCGGGACACCTTCCACTGCACGCTAGCTTCCCTCCGACGCAAGCCTTGCAGTCACGCCGCATGTCCTCCGGATCGAAGCTCCTCGACGCCGATTTTGGGCCGGCCCAGGGGGGGCGGTTAAACCGCCCCTGGGGGGCGGTTAAACCGCCCCTAGCTGGTCACCTCAGCCCAGCCGCCCAACTTCGCCTCGTCGAGTCCTCGGCCTTGGTTTTGAGGCCCAAACCAAGGGAAACCGTCCACCGATGATTTTGTGGCCAAATCACCAAACCCCGCGCGCAAACTTCGGTTGTTAGCCGCTACCTTGCGCCGGCTTCACGTCCGCGTACGAGCTTCGGTTGTGAGCCGCTACCTCGCACCGGAACCACGTCCCCTTGCTCGTTCTTGCCAGCATGTGAACCGCACTTGATCCATCTGGCCACCGGGTCCCTCGAACCAAGCCTACTTGTCTCTCCGCTCCTCGGAGGCCGCCATGGCTAAGACCTTTCGCGCCTGTTCTTCACCTGCACCAATGCAACCAAGCCGCATTCTACACCTGCAATACTTGAGCCAAGGGAAACGTCAATCCACACCACGTTGTCAATCACTCATCACACCAGGAAGCGACCATCCACCGGTCCTCGGACACACCGGGTCCTCAATCTCCCCCTTGATGAGTGCATTGACAACACACACATAGTAACCAATGATATAAAGAAAATATAAAAGAAATCGAAAACAAGACTCAAGCAAGTGACTAAAAGCAAGAACAAGCCGAGAACAAAGTCACTTCGCAAGAGAAAGCTCCAGAAACGCCGACCCTTCAAGAAGAAGCGAAAGGGCTCAACACCATCAGCAAAAGAGCAAAAGCACAAAGCACAAGTCACAAATCTCCAAATCACTTTTCAGGATACTCAAAGCACTCCCCCTGCAAATATGCAACTCCCCCTGAACAAGTGAACTTGTGCGTGCGACAAAGACTCAAAATGGCTCAAAACTTCACAAAACTTGTGCACACAGCACAGGGGCGGTTAAACCGCCCCTGGCAGATGACCAAATTCAAAAGTGCAAAACTCGCACAAAAATCTCAGAAAAATTCCATTTCGATCTCAAAAGCTTTCAATAACATCCAGCAATGTTTTTCCTTCAGAAACCCATCAGAAACTTCACAAGTTCTCCCCAAGCAACTTTGCCATAAACTTTCCACAATCTCACAAAAATTCTCCCCCTTGGCCAAAGCTTCATAAATCTAGCAATTTCTCCCCCAAAAGCAATCCATAAAACCAAGCAATTTCTCCCCCTTGTTGACAATGCACAAATCAAGGCGAAAGACCAAGACATGCAACTACAAGCTTCTCAAATATACAATGAGCACTACAAAATGCCACTAATTAGAGAGAAGGCAAACTAGATAGTACACAAGGCATTGCCATCAAGGTAAAGACATATAGCTCATCGACAAAGCCAAGGTCAAATTTGTTGAGTTTTTATCAAAAAGGGATCACCACATGAGCAAAAACCTAAACATGAATCATTCAAGCATACATGAACATCATCTTATCAAAATCATGAAAGGACAAGTGTTCTCAACAAAAGATCATTACAAACGCCCAAATTCTATCTCACGTCATGTCAAAGCACGGAGCCATGTGTTCACTTCTCATGGGAGACTTCTCCGGCAAACAACATGCAACCGCTTAGCACCCATGTGTGCAAGTGTGTGCAATGGTGAAAGCATAGAGACATGAGCAAATTTTTCTTCAAATTCATCTTTTCTCATTTTACTTCTTTCAAGCATAGACATCTCATTTTTTAAGTTTTTCAAATTAAGCATGGTACATGAAATGTCTTTGCGACAAAAAGAAGCTTATGCTCCTCCACAAGATAAAGCATGGGCTAAACATTCATAATGACAAAGTCTTTGACCCAATTGAAAAGAACAACATCTCCTAGCATGATCTAGACAAGATATAGCCATCTTAGATCAAACAAGACATGCAAGGCATTTACTCATGGGTGAAAAGAGTTTAAGTTCAGTTTTTTATTTTACTTTCAAAAGATGACTATCTCAACAAGATATATATCAAAACCATCAGGAGCATAGCCAATCAACAATCCATAGCAAGCCTGCCTAAAATCTAAGAACTGGCAAGTTGTAGCAATCACTGCATATAGGAGAAGCTCATCCTGAGATATGATACAAATGCAGCATGATATATCACAAGATGCAAAATGCAAACTATACATCAAGATACAAAGATGGAAAAGCAAATCAAAATACAATAGTATACAATATGCTACAAGAGAAGCCTCTGGTTTTGGGTAGAAACATGGGCAAGCTCAAACTCAATACACAAGCGCGATCAAAGCACGAATACAAAGCTCCCCCTGAAATGTACATCCAAAATATAATTTCAGGGTTCAAGTTCAAACCACAAGCTCCCCTTGGAATGTGCAATCCAAAATGCAAATCCAAGGTTCAAGTTCAAACATAAGCTCCTGCAATCCAAAAGCCATAAGCAAGGTCCTCTCCTTTTCAAATCAACTTGAGCAAATTTTCTCCCTTAATTAAAGCCGAGCTCCCCCTCAACCAAAGATGCCTAGCAAAAGAAGACTAGGAAAAAGTGTACAAAAAGCAAATGGAAAGCTCCAACACAGAGACAAAAGGAAGAGAAATCGAAAAGAAGGTAAATGCAACCCAAAGACAAAGGAACTAATCAAAAGATACCAACTAAAAGGATACCAGAAGAACAACATGCCATAAGCAATTTGAGTCATATGAGGAAACATGGCAAGGAGTTCATGTGGATCACACACTATCATACAAAGGTGACTAGTCCACCAACATATATCACAAAGCTAGCATGACAAGATATACAAGAAGATCATACATGCTAACAAGAAATGTGGCTAGCCAACCATGGTATATACATATCCAACAACGAGAGCAAATATACAAAATGCTACACAAAACATAAAGGCATGATACAAGCACAAAACATGCCAAAGATACACAAGAGAGCATAAGAGTGTACAAAAGAGATACTCACTATACAAAGTGTACAAAGGCCACATTGGGGCCATCCAAAGGGTGTGGAGAACCATCAAACCTTGATCATGCAAAGACCAAGAGTCACCAAGCTCATGTTCTCCAACCCGCGTCCTCGTACCTACACATGAGAGGACAAACAAACCAGAGTCTTGGATCCCGAAGGGTTAGCAAGCATATACTTGGGAACCCAAGACTTGGTCACACGGGTAAAAAATGTACTCAACTTATCACGTGGGTTAGCATGATGCAAATGCCGGTTCAAACGAGAATGCTTCGGAACACACTTGGAACCATGCCTCAAAGTAGAAACTCGATAAGAAGAACGAGTGCTACCACTAGTAAAAAGGCAACGATCCCTCGAGATCTTAGAAGAAGAACCAGTAGAAGTACCATGAAAATCATGTAGTGGACCAACACGAGAAACTCTAGAAACATGTCCACGATCACGAACTACCCCACTAGAAGAAGAGTCATAAAACCCATCAACAAAATGCGGCTTCTGACTAGGCACACAAGTGTTCATGCCATGAGGTGGGCTATGAACAACCAAAGGCCTAGAAGCACGAACACGCCGCATGCGTCTTGCACGCCTATAGCAAAAGCTCTCTTGATGCCCATCCTTGTCACAATAAGAGCAATGGTACAAAGGCCTGTCTGTAGGCACAGTCCGAGAGGACAAATCACCATTCTCATTCAATCGACAAATCCCTTGGGGCTTAGAGCAAGAACCTCCAATATCTGACTTTGTGCCCAAATTAGGATCACACGTGCCATAGGAAAGGCTACGTGGCTTCCTAAAAGCTTTAGCGCACACACGTCTCTCATGTTTGATACGACGAAAGCAAAACTCAACGGTATGCCCATCTCTTTTGCAAAAGGTGCAAAGGAACTTCGGTTTGGGAGCATGAGTTTCGAAAAAGTGAGAAGCACCCTTGCCACTTGAATTATCTTGGACAGCACCGGAAGAACCAACAAGCTTAGGAATAGCTATGGGAGAGCTATCCAAAGCATCAACACAAGAAGGAACATCATCATTCACATCGAGCAAAGTATCATGTGTATCCAAAGAAGTAAGGCAAACATCACCATCACAAATCAAAGAGCAAGTGCTACAAGGCTTGGACTTCATCTCACAAATTTTAGCCTTAGCATGCTCAAGTTCATCCAAACAAGTGGTGTGAGTCAATTTCAATTCTTTAATTTCAGCATGCAAAGACTCACAAGCAGCACATGGTAAAGAAGCATTTGATTTCAACAAAGCAATCTCAGACTCCAAATCACAAATCTCATCTTGTAATTTTCTACCATCCTGAACATGCCATTCACCAAACTTAACACTTTTCTCCAACTTAATACGCAAGGCATCACAAGATTTGCATGGAGAAGAATCAAGCTTAGACATGCCAATTTTCTTTTCAAGATCAGTAATTGTCTTGCCATAAGCACAAAGGCGAGTGAACAAGTCAATTATACCTTGGGAGAGTTTACTTCTACTCATCTTGTGAAGCTTGCGTCGAAGATCATCTTCTTGATGCACTTCTTCCAAAAGACGCATAACGGCCATCCCTTCGTCACCTCCATTCAGCTCATCGCACTTCTCTCCACCTGAGGACAGAGACACACAAGAAGAAGAGCTTGGTGCCATAGCTCAAAGCACCGGTTAGGATTAGTCAAAAGCAAGATCAAAACTCGACACCCAAATCCGGAATCAAAATCGCCTTTTCCTTTGTCGCCCTGTGGATCATAGACTGGTTAGAGTCGCAAAGATCCGTAACCGGCTCTGATACCAATTGAAGGACCGAATCGGCGACCAGAGAGGGGGGAGTGAATGGGAGCCGATAAAAATTCTTTCCAACCAATCCGGCTATTCTCCCAAATCAACTCCAACGCCTCCGAAAGCGATCTTGCCAAGATCACGTAGCCACTGTCAAGCTACTGACCCTAGGAGCAAGAAACACGCAGCGGAACTCGAATCGATCGAAACGAACACAAAACGAACCGAAACGAGGCAAAACCTTCTCTACCCAGCCAGGGGCGGTTTAACCTCCCTAGGGGCGGTTTAACCGCCTAGGGGGGGCGGTTTAACCTCCTGGGGGCGGTCAATCTGGGAGCTCTCGGGAAAAAGTCAACTCGTGAGTCGATCTCCCAAACGGCTTGAGCTCTTGAGCCGAAACTTTGGGGAGATGATGTACACCTTCAGTGGAGTATATTCCCCAAAAATCTCGGCCTCAAACACTCTAGAACTCCCGAAATCTCAGATCTCGTGAAGAACACTTCCACCCCGAGTTCATCCCGAAAATCTCAAATCCAAAGCGATTCCCGGCGTTTGGGGGCAAAGGATCACCAGCAAAAGAGGCACAAGGCACTCATACGTGAATCCCCCAAAGAAATCCGAGAGAAAACGCCCTAGAAAGAGAAGAACGAAAATCCCCCAAAAATAGCTCCGAAAATACCCACGAAAATAGAAAAGGAAAAAGGAGCTCGTGGAATCAAATCATGGCACAAAGATGAGCATCACAAACTCCATCACGTAACCATGAATTCACCTATACAAACTACGAAGGATTCGAAATAGTTCTAGGTGGAGGGGATGAAGGGGAAACTACAAGTCCAAGATAAAATGAAAGGATCCCTAAAGGATGGCAGCCACCAAGGCCTAAGGGCCCTATTAGTAGTCCAAGTGGTGGTGCTCTAAAGACTAAACTACCCTTAATGAGATACATACCCCTCAGGGGCAAATTTGACTTTTGGATCAGATTTTTCCGGCCGGGACACCTTCCACTGCACGCTAGCTTCCCTCCGACGCAAGCCTTGCAGTCACGCCGCATGTCCTCCGGATCGAAGCTCCTCGACGCCGATTTTGGGCCGGCCCAGGGGGAGGCGGTTAAACCGCCCCTGGGGGGCGGTTAAACCGCCCCTAGCTGGTCACCTCAGCCCAGCCGCCCAACTTCGCCTCGTCGAGTCCTCGGCCTTGGTTTTGAGGCCCAAACCAAGGGAAACCGTCCACCGATGATTTTGTGGCCAAATCACCAAACCCCGCGCGCAAACTTCGGTTGTTAGCCGCTACCTTGCGCCGGCTTCACGTCCGCGTACGAGCTTCGGTTGTGAGCCGCTACCTCGCACCGGAACCACGTCCCCTTGCTCGTTCTTGCCAGCATGTGAACCGCACTTGATCCATCTGGCCACCGGGTCCCTCGAACCAAGCCTACTTGTCTCTCCGCTCCTCGGAGGCCGCCATGGCTAAGACCTTTCGCGCCTGTTCTTCACCTGCACCAATGCAACCAAGCCGCATTCTACACCTGCAATACTTGAGCCAAGGGAAACGTCAATCCACACCACGTTGTCAATCACTCATCACACCAGGAAGCGACCATCCACCGGTCCTCGGACACACCGGGTCCTCATGAATTATTAAGTGCAATTTAAGTGAAGGCTGCTTTTAGCACCGGAAAATTAGCACCGGTTGGAAACGAGGTGCTATAGGGGGTTCCCAACCGGTGCTTACTCCAGTAGTGAAAATAAATTATGAGGATAAATTTATAGACTAATAGATTCATGGCGAGAGTATAATCTGGACACGCCAAAGGGCCTCTAGTCCAGTTGGTCAGAGGAACCCGGTGGCACTCCTCAGGTCCTGAGTTCGACTCGCCGTGGGAGCGAATTTCAGGCTGAGGTTAAAAAAGTCCCCTCGTCCGTCCCATGTCCAAAGCACTAGGGGGCACCGGCCCAATTCTCACTTGGGTGACGGAAAGTCACTGTGTACAGGTGGGGCGGGGGTTCGGGGGTTTTCTCGGCCTGGTGAGAAGGTCTTTCTTCTTAGTGTAATGCTGTGGGGGCAATCTTAACCCCAGGTCGAGTTTTTTTTAATAATCTGGACACATACATAAAGCTACCACACGTGGATTTATTTTCTGCACTTGAGGGAGAACTGAGGGAAAAAATGTATTAAAGGCATGGATAAATCTGTAGGGTTACTTGATAGCGATATTGCGGTCCAAATTATTGAATGATTGCAAGTAGTTACCATGCTACAAAATAAAGGTGTGTGGTCAGTTGGTCACTAGTGTGAAAGCAGTTGACCCTAGCATTCATTTTTTTTTCGGCCCCTAAGTGCACCATCCAGATACAAGTGATGTATTTGGCATCAGGTCAGCAGTTCTCCAAAATATGAAGAAAATAGTTAGCAAGCATCCAGAAGCACTGCACACTCTCTACAGCACTAGTCCGCAGTGCATTGTTTTTTCGACATTTGTCCTTCAAAAAAAAAGTACATATTTGGTTCATCACTATTCATACTATGAGAAATTACGACAATTGGTTTCATGATTATTTCTACAATCAACCATTGATACTTTTTTCATATTAGTTTTAGAGTTTTTCATATAAACTTCACATTAGTACCGGTCATGGGGGCGGGTTAATGCCGGTCAGCCTAGCCAGTACTGGCTGGCCAGCACTAACGTGCCGCACTTTAGTACTCGAGAACAAGAGAGGCATCATGTGAACTTGTGTTTGAGACACTTAGACTGGCCACAGCGGTGCCGGTGCCAAAATTACTTGGGCCCAAAATTACAGCGGCGGCATCGGTGCTGAATACAAGCGGGCCCTACTGACAATTCTTTCACGCCGCCGATGTTCCTTCGCGGGAGGAAAAATCCCCATCTCCTCTCCTTCTCCCATCAACATAGCATGCACCCCAAACCCTCCCAAATCGATCTATGAAAACCCTGTAATCGAGGTCCCCTTCTCCAGATCCTGAAACTATACTACTTCTGCTTCATGAATATCTGGTAGAAATTTTCCAATCAACAAAGCGTGTAGCATCCGCCGAACGCGAGCGGGTGGTGCGGCGTCGAGGCGGCCCATGCTGTTGCCGGCGACGATGCGTACCTGGGGCCATGGCTAAATGGAGCAGTCTCTGCCGAGCATCGAGCGCAGGGCACAGCCGCACAGGTGGCACGGCAAGGAAGGTACAGGCTGGGAGACAAACCAGGCGGAGGTCACGTATGAGCACTAGGTGGAGTAAAGGTTGGTACTGATTTTTCTGCTCGGTGATGTGCTAAGTATTTTTAATTCCTAGCTTTTTTAGTTGATGATGCAAGTAAAATAAATCTGAAAGAAATAGATGGTATATGCTGTAGCGAACTGGCTTCATTGGTTTCAATCAAAGCATTAGGTAAAAGAAATCTGAAACATTACAATTGAGGAATTACAACCATTACAATAAGAAAATAAATACTACTAACTATGATTTCCTCCAAATCGCCGTTGCCAGATAAGCTCAACCAAGTCATCCTTTAGCTGACGATGCATTTCCCGGTCTCGAATTTCTGCCTCTATCTCGAGTAGCCTAGAAAATTCATGAATTGGCCCATGTCCAAATCCAGCCAACGGCGTTGAAGAAGAGCCTTGATCATATTCACTGTCATAGTTGTTGTACCATATGCTAACATCCACATAGCGACCATGCATTTGACTAGGGGTGAAAAGCCCACTTTCCCAGATGCATCACTCCGTTGGCAGAAATAAGGAGACCAAGTACTAAGGGCCTGTACAATGCGTAGAAATAAGTGGCATTTCATGCGATACCTTTGTCGAAATTGAACATCATGGTACACTGGATTGTCTGAGAAATAATCACCTACTAGTCTTTCACTAGCTGTATTCGCGATTTTTTTCTATATGCCGTCTGGGAAAATGTCGATGCTGATTGGACATACCTCTCTATTGTTCCTCAATCTGAGCTCTAAATTGTTCCTCAGTCTGAGCCTCCATTGGATCATTCATGAACTCCCAAAAGAATTACTGGATGTTAATTATATTGCTTGATTCCTTAGGAGGATGAGGAGGAAGAGGAGATTCAGGCTGAGAGCGTGATGCCATTGGTTTTGTTGAAGTAGTGTGCTAGGGAGTGCAAGGAGTAGTATGCCTGGTTTGCAAGCTGAGACCTATAAGCTGGGGGCTCTATTTGTAGGAGGAAGTTGTTCACAACAGCAAGCTTCCAACGGCTAGTTTCCAACAGCTCTTTTTAACAGCTAGTTTCCAACAACTTTTTTAACAGCTAGTGTCCAACAACTCTTTTTAACAGAGACATTACTAGTCAGTAGTAGGAGGGTCTGTACAATTCTAATGCTGCAATATATTATATTTTCATATATTTCATAGATATTTTTAACATGATTGTCTTTCTGCTCATAGATGAATGAATAAAGGGGCACATTACATTGAGCATAGGACATTACAGAGCAGTGCTAAAAGATACATGGCAAGCTACTTCTACAAACATTACAGAGACATTGTTGAATGTAAGTGGCAATCTAAGCTACTTCTACCAACATTACAGACACATGCCACACTACTTTTACAAACACACATTCCAAGCTCTTTAGCTAAATAAGCCACGATTTGATTGTGGCGTGCCAACGCCACACACTACTACACAAACCACTTTCACAAACGGGCTATCACTACCGGTTTTGAGAAAACCGGCTGTGATAGAGCTATCACAACCGGTTTTTAAAAAAACGGTTGTGATGTCCCCTATCACAGCCGGTTTTTCTCAAAAACCGGTTGTGATAGTCGGCCGGCATATCACAACCGGTTTTTCTTACAAACCGGTTGTGATGCTCACTATCACAACCGGTTTTTGAAAACCGGTTGTGATGGTGAGCATCACAACCGGTTTCTTTACTAACACATTTTTGGAGGGCAAATTTGAAAATTTAAATTTTGTAAACGACCTCGGATGAACTTTTGACCAAATCGAAAGTTGTAGATCTTGAAAAGTTATGAAACATTGTAGTTCACCATTTTTTTATTTGAAGTCATCTTGTCAACCGAATCTAAGTTTGAATTTTTCAAATTTGAAAATTTAAATTTTGTAAACGACCTCGGATGAACTTTTGACCAAAACAAAAGTTGTAGATGTTGGAAAGTTATGAAACATTGTAGTTCACCAATTTCTTATTTGAAGTCATCTTGTCAACCGAATCTAAGTTTGAATTTTTCAAATTTGAAAATTCAAATTTTGTAAACGACCTCGGATGAACTTTTGACCAAAACGAAAGTTGTAGATCTTGAAAAGTTATGAAACATTGTAGTTCACCACTTTTTTATTTGAAGTCATTTAGAGCCTCAAATAAGCAATTTACACTCAGAAAACATTAATATGAGGGGAATCAAAATGGTATATAGACACAAACACACTAGTGGTGCAGTGGTAGAGGAGGCTATGCACAAACGTGAGGTCGCGGGTTCGAATCCCGCCGACCGCGTAGCGCGCGATTTTTCCGCGAAAAATGCGCGACTTGTACAGCTGGTGACGGTACAGCTGGTTAAGTGTTTGAAAGCACTAAGCACTTGTTTGGGCATGGGACCGATATATTTAGTACCTGTTCGGAATGGGGCGTAGCCTTGTCCTGCTTTCTCTGGGATTTATCCCCATGCCTATAACATGTGGCTCAAGACCGAGTCCAGCCGGCACTGTCATGAAGGAACTACCGGATAGGCCTTGTGTCCAAGGGGAGTGGGCTCGGATTAACAAACAGGGAAGACATGGGATTGGCCTGGTTAGCGTCGACCTTCGTGGTCGATGCATTTCCATGTGTTTAGTATCCACCTTGGAAGGTTATAAAATTAGTTCGAACTGTTTGCTTCTCGCAGCTAATGAGACTGCTTGACCACTCTGCCGCATTGAGTAAGAAAGTGAAATATGACGATGATAAACTTGATGCTTGCTTAATTGCTTGCTCAACTTGCTTGACTAGTATAGGTTGCTTACCTAGAATGGTTAACTCAACTAAAACTTGATGCTAAAATATTAAAAGTAAGGATCCACTCTTAGTAGCTCATTGGCAAACCAACCCACCAGCCAAAAAGCTTTTCATGTCTAGGAGTCAGTGATGTAGTTTTCACCCGACGGGTAAGTCTTGCTGAGTATTAGTATACTTAGCCTTGCTTTGTTGAATGTTTTCAGGGAGTTCCCTCGAGGAAATGGTAGCCGGTTTCACTTGGCCAACCATCCTTCCTCCTAGTTGGACTATCGAATGGGACGTTGCTGAGGTCGAGTAACATCATGAAGGCTTCACATGGTGTTACACTCCGAATAAGTTATCGTGTTTTAAAAAAATTTGCTACATTACGTACTCTGAGAATCTTTTATTTCAGTTATGAACTTGGTTTGTAATAAAGTATCTCATGTGGGACCTGCTTAATCAATTGTGGATTTCCATTGTAATCTCTGGAACTCACTTTTCTGGGTGCTTGCATAGTAGTTTCGATTGAGGTAACTGTTAGTGGTTGCATCGGGCTTGACCCGACAGACTGTCATCTTACTCTGTTTTAATTGCGTGATGACCAATCGAAGGTTAGCGCACTTAAGCTGGATTAATTTGATCGGTCCTGCCACAGCTGGTATCAGAGCGAAAAGTATGCACTAGAGTCAACAACGGACCCCGAACACTTGTTTTACAACAAAACATACCAAGAGTAGTGACGTTTGCAAAATGCGTTGGATCGTTAAGGACGAACTCTAGTCCGTGAAGCCCTAGAGGGAGTTTTTGGGTGTTTTAAGGTGGCTTTAACTCCAATGGTTGTTCTGCTAACTTCCAGCACATTCGAGCCCACGTGTTTCATACGTGAGCAGGTTTTCGCGCCCCGAATGCGCGAAGGGTGATAGAATTCTATTCCAAAGAACCTATCATTACGGTTGTGTAAAAGATGCCCACATGTTTGATATGTGTGCAAGGTCCCGATGGTATGGATCAAATTCCAATGAACTTGTCGTCATGGGTGTTCGTCACGTGTATTATACGTGTGCACGATACCGCATCATGAGTTATGCGAAGGGTTGTATGCCTCTATTCAAACAGAGCATACGGCCTAGAATAGATGCACTGTCCATGCAGTGTTGAACGCATGGGTGCCATTTCTATAAGTGAACGGTAATGAATGGGGACGCTTTCGTGTGTGCTGGTATGAAAGGTTCACGGTTTTCTTGCAGGTACACTTACCTCGGTTTGTTAAGTTGAACGGTTAGTAAAACGGCTAGACATAGAGAGACGTATCTTATACCTTGCCACCGGCAACTAACTACGTACACCAAGGCTTCTTGGTATTTGTGAGGACACTTAGACCTTTTGCATCATGTTAAACAACATCTAAAAATCTCTGAATGAAAGATAGTGCAAGTGGAATAAAAATCATGGTTCTCACACACTCTGAAATCTGTCAAACCTGAGTTACCCTGCTGGTCCGAATTTTTTCGGGTCATTAAAACATCTCGGTTGTAATACCACCCTAAATAAAAGTTGTTCATAACTTAACAACAAAGCTGCTGAAAAAATTTCGAGGTTTTTGGGTAAGTAAAACTTGAGTTATGCTTAAAACACGAGCTGGCTGTTTGCTGAAAAATCTGGTAGTTTCACCTGCATTAAAGTCAAAACCAACCCAACCTTTGAATACCAAACTTGTGGGTAATAACCTTAACCACAACTTGGTAAACTTTGGAGGTTTTTAGTTGTGTGGTTTGAGAGTTCCACCATTTTTCTCTGCTGCCCAGAACGTCGTTTTCTCGTACGCCGTTGTTTATCAAGCTTCTCTTGTTTGTCTTCTTCAGATGGCCGAACCCATGCCTGTTTATGTGGACGCTGAAGGTTGGACCCACTCAGAGTGCCTCTAAGAAGACGGGTTTCTTCTCTTTTGTGGGACGTGCTGCAATACTTTGGATACAAGAAGACTCCTGAATATATTGGACGAAAATATATGGCAGCAGCAAGCATACCACGTTGTGAGATGAAAGTAAAAATTTTGGCCTCTCCACTCAAACCTGATTGGGGCCCATGGAAAGTTGAAGCCTATGGAACCCATTTGGCTCACACATGGCAGAAGGCCGCCTATCATGCTCTTACTACTTTTTGTGAGAAGCATCCCACCTCCATGGCCCTCATCCCAGCCAAAGTGTTTCCCCTCACGAACCAAACGACCGGACCTTGGGCAGAACGTTTGCCCCTTTTCTTGGATTCAATAAGGCTTTATCACGATCCGGATAGCGCCGCCGCAGCTCGGTACTCCGCTGGCCTGCTCCAGATTTACTAGAATGTCTGTGGTGAGAATTCCATTTACAGGCATCAAGTTAGAGAGCTGGAAGCGACCAAGCACTACTTTTTTTTTTTTTGAATTTAAACTGTGGGGGAGGTCCCCACAGCGCTCCATTCAAAAGGGAAAGAAATACATACTTACAAACTTACGGACCAAAATGAAAAAAATGAGTTACAGAGTTGTTTCTAGCCATTGTAAGATAACTGATCTAACGTCATCCCTGACTCTATGCAGTTGCAGAGTGACCTGGTCTTTGAATCTTACGATCCAAAGATGGAATGTGGCAGGCTTGCCTTCAAAAATCCTCCCATTGCGAAGCTTCCAAATTTCCCAGGCAGCTATCATAAAAATCTCCATGAAATAGGGGTACCCAGCCATTGATCTTGCGTTTCGCAGTCGTTCATAGATGCAGGTCGAGTTGCTCCAATGTATACCAATCTTCTGCCAACACCTCCTCGCAAATAAACAGTCAAAAAATAGATGATTTATATCTTCCAACACATTACCATTGCACATGACACAATTCGCATTAGGTTGCACCATAAAATTTCTGCGTTGCAACATATCCCGGGTGTTGAGCCTATCAACCAATATCAGCCAGACGAAAAATTTAATCCTTGGCGTGCATTTTGATTTCCAAATCCATTTAAAAGTGGGTGGGCTCTGCAGATGCTGAAAAGCCAGAGTATATAACTTTCTGGAAGTATAATTCTGATTCCCCCATTGAAATATCCATTGATCATCTTCTCCTACCGAATATGGAGTCAGATGCAGATGCTCTTGCAACCGATGCAATTCATCAAGTGCTTGCAGAGATAAAGGTAGGGCAAAGATGGAGTTCAGGTCTTCAGCTTCCATAATTTGTTTGACTGAAATGGATTTATCTCTTGCAAAGGAAAATAATCTCGGATATTCCATAGATAATATCATATCACTCCAGTGATCTTCCCAGAATAGAACAGTTGATCCGTCACCAACCTTGCACCGTGCAATGCCCCTGTACAAGGTGCTTAATCTTAGAATATCCTTCCACCAAAAGGATCCAACCTCTCTAGAACCATGCGGTACTTTGTTCTGGTAATATTTGAACCAAATAAGTTGTACCCATGGAATGTTTGCCTTGGCATAGAATTTGTGAAGCTGCTTCATGAGCAAAGCATCATTTTGTAATCTGAGATTTTGTATGCCTAAACCCCCTTTAGCTTTGGGTTTTTGGACTGCAGACCAAGCCACAAGATCGAAGCACTCATGAAAAAGAATCAAAAAGAGAAGAAGGAAATTCGAGAGCTTCGCAGTGAACTAGGGATCAAGAATGAAACAATTGCTCAAAGGAACCATGGCCGAGCTGCACATATGGGACCTAGAAAACCAGTTGGAAGTAATGGCAGCCCAATAGCATGTGCCAGTTTTTCCTGAGCCCGAAAGTGAAGAAGACCCTGAGGAGATATAAGGAGAATCTGGGATTGAGTCTGGATCCGAGTCGTCCTGAGTCGAGTACCAATCTCTATACGAGAAGCTTCCAACATAAAGACAAGCCGTTGCATCCCTCTTAGTGGTAATCCATGATGTAATAGGCTAGCTTAGAGTTAAGTTGAATAAATCCGTGGAGTATCATGGAAAGATGTTATCACTTAGGGTAAGAGTTGACCCTAAAGTCTGTCATTATGCATGGTTGTAACCATTGAACCTCAACGGCTGAATCTAGTTCAAGTTTTTAATACTTGAATCTTTCATTTTTGGATTTAAGCGCTGAGTACCAGATTGTGAGTAATTTCACAAGGAAGTCACTCACAAAATTTCAGCTCCATTGAGCTAGTGCAGCAAAAGTTATGAACGAAGTTATAGCCCTCGACCTTTTAAAATCAGCAAGGACGAAAATGTGAACGTCAAATTTTTTGACCTAGTTAAAGTTTGAATCTGGTCCTGAGCTGAATACCGAAGTTGGAACTTACTAAATTTCCTAGCTCCTGACCAAAACTTGAAATTTTTGGATGGCTGACCCAGGAGTTATGAAATTTCTTTCCCAACGGCTTGCTGTTCGGAAAATCCGTGTAATTGATTTTGTTGCCTTTAGGCGTCTTTCCCTTGTTTACCTTGTAAACAAGTTTAAAGATCATGCGGCAGATAAGCAGAGCATATTACGAAGGGTGGGAGCAACACCCCGATCCTAATTTGTTTCCGAGCAATAACCATGAGAAGAAGTTGGGTTCCAAAGGCCATAATTTTGGTTTGAATTGATAATGTTACGACAAGGAATATCCCACTCGATCAAGTTCCTCTGGCAGAGCTGAGTTCTTTTTGGACGTTAACCTAAGAGATGCAAGATGTGAAGATGCTGCCTAAAGCTTTTGGAATGGGTTGCCATAGCCATTTTGTTATGCCGTACGTTCTCAAGATAACTAGATGACCGTTACCAGCCCTTTCGTGAGTTTCTACTCATTGGATGGCTCCTTACTCAGCATCCATAAGCGACAAAAGTAAGTTCTCGTCGTGCACCTGTAGTCCATCTACACTCTTCGCTCAGCTAGATGTACGCACTCCTTTTTGCAATGGCTAGTGGATTCTCCCTTGCCACTACGCCCCTTTCCGTTGCTCCATAACATATCCAACCGTGCCTTGATAAATCCTGGTCTTACCTACAATGTGACGTCCTTCCCACATTGATGGATCTCTTGATTCGACACATAAACCTTCTCTCACCCTTGTTGTCCCACAAGCATCGGTTAGACATACAAGAGCATTGTTGCAACATTCATCACCCGCATCCCATGGATCAGTACGCATGAACATTTCATTGCATTGTGTAACTGCACCTCTCGTTCTGTTGCATACTGACATCGTGCGAAACATGACTTGTCGCTGACTACTTTCACCCCAGTCTTTCTTGATATTCGGGTTGTTGTCTCTTTGTTATCTCATGAAGAAGTATTTCCTAGCCTATGGTGTTGTGACAGAACCTAGGGTTTTTGTGTGTGCGACGGCCACATAAATTCCTACTAGGAGCGCACTGGTATCTCGGTAAATGAATGCGACTTCACCAGAACCTCTTTGCCGCAACCCGAATATGTGCCCTTGTCCTGGTGATCTCTCCTAACCAATGACACGCGTAGTGTGCAATGTAAGGCATGACTAACGGGCAACCAAGAATGTGCATCATCCACACATGTGCACGTGCATTATGCTGCATACACCTCATCATGGGCATCAATCAAATGCACCATCAACAAATGCACCATATCACGTGCATCATCAAGTTGGCATCATAATGCACCATGCCATATGCAACACATTGATGCATGGATCATTCACGAGTACCTTGCATTGTAGCAACTACGTTCCTCCTTGGTGCATTACCGCTTTCCAACCTGACCTGTGCACCTCGAATCACGACCCACCTCCTTGTTCTCCTATCATGCAAGTGTTCACCTATGAAATCTTTGCATTAAGCAATTAACCATGTTTTCCCCTACCAGTGCCTTGTACTTCATGCATGGGGTCAACCTTGAGCTTTGATGATCTGAAAAATCTCACTTAAACCTATCTTCTCCGTTGATCATCGCCTCCTATATTCAAGTTGCCTTGTGACCTCTCATGAGCTTTTCTCATCCACCATGTGAATTTTCACTTGATAGAAAGTTTTGACGCAATGTCTCATCCACCTATACCTGTCTGGTTCAATCTTTCTTCTTCATCATGGAGATATATGGCTTAGTATAATCTCGTTGCGAATCTCACCAACTCAATAGGTTTGCCCAATATCCTTTTGTCTGCAAATGTTGGAAGTTGCACTGAGTTTAGCATAACGGAATGTGAAGAATGCTGAAGGATAGTAAAAGGGGAACCAATCGAGTTTTAGCCGAAGCAGATCGGTCAAGCAAGAACGATTCACTCCGCGGCAAAATGAAGAAGATGAAGGCTCTCCACCACCAGTCATATACGAGATGCTATCTTAAAAGCCCCCTTCAAGGCAATGATGCTGGATCAGCTAAGGACTTTTTAGTAGAACGAAAGAACTTGGTGCACCCACAATGAGCCCTTCCCGAAAGCCCTAGCTTGGGTTTTGTTTCTCACGGTCCTTGGCACCACGTCTCGATAGAACCCAGCCCTTATGGTATAATCGTTTTGGCCTAGCCGCAAGACAAGAGCATCAAAATCATCAAGCGACAACTCTCAAAGAAGGAGGAGAATTACCAATGTTCCAATAAGATCGAGAAAGGGTAGTATGATTTAAGAATCGCATAGGGTACCCAAAGACCTGGATCTTCGAAGTCAAGCCTTAGATGAAACACGCTGCTCTAAGTTTCTTGTTCACCTGGTAGCAGCAAGATATACCAGGTTTTTGAATACAAATTTTTGGTGGGATAAAGGATGAAGAGAGAAGACCACCAAGTATTTCTCTGAGTGTGGCACGTATCCAAAGATGAAGGATTTGTCACCTTAGGATAGCAAGAACTTTATAACCGCCACCTATACCTCCAAAAATGGGAAGTTATGGATATGATCTTCGCTTGGATTATCACTCACTCCCTGAAGCAGGATTTTGCATGAGTTTTTATCGACGGACTCACAAGGGCCGCCCACTTCTTATCGCCATAGAAAATGTGCACTAGTAGGAGTTATGATGATGTCTGTCTTGACCGCATAGTTACGTCAAGCCTAGGAGTAAAAAAGGAGTCATCTAAGGGTGATTCGCTTGCTAGGATTCGAATATGCTCATTAGTCAATGGATCGGCAGAGTTAAGCGAGGAATATCATCGCCCATGTCACCTAACCTGTCATATGTATGGAGAATATGGTCATTTTATTTCAGGACTGCCTCTCCACAATTTGGAGTAACCCAAAGGACTGGGACGTCACATCAGACTAGGAGCAGAAGATTAGACATGGCCCCAACCACCTATGCTGCCAAGAAAAGTTTGTTAAGCAAGGTTGTTGTTACCAATGCAGTCAGCTAGGCCATTTTGCTCGTGACTATTCGTAGCCCCCGAGGAAGAAGCAAGTGCCCGTCAACCAAAACAAGGAGGAAAAGAATTTACCTCACCAAGGTGAGAGTGTGCCTAACACCGACACCCCCGAAGAAGTGCAACTCATGAAGGTTACAAGCCCTTCCACCCAGCTTGAATCCAACCGAATCTCGGGACGAGATTCCTTTTAAAGGGGGTAGGTTGTGACATCTCTAATGATTAATCACCTCATTAAGGCTTTAAGGACAATTAAACTTGTGATTATGACCAAGGTCAACACATGAAATAATGGACTAAGTGTGTGTGCCCTCAACACTTTGAGTTTGACATGGTTTGGATTTAATATTTCATGTGAGAACTTCAATTTTGGCCACTACTAAAGTTATCAGTCTTGTAAAGATGCATAACTTTCATAATTGGTACCCCGATTGGTTTTGAGTGGAAGATGCTATAAATCATGGTCAAACAGCAAGTCAACCCTGATTTCAGCCTACACTTAGAAATTTTTCTAAGTCTGGAGATGTGCCAGGTGTCAGAAACACGGGAACATCAACCCCCGCGATGCTATGCCACTGCAGAATAACCTCCAATTGGAGATTTTCGACGTATGGGGAATCGACTTTATGGGTCCTTTCCCTGCATCCGAGCAGTGTGAGTATATCCTGGTGGCAGTCGACTATGTTTCCACATGGGTGGAGGCACTTCCGTGCACGACAGCCGACTCGAAGAATTCAAGAAAGATGTTCGAAGAAGTCATCTTTCCCCATTTCGGAGTACCCCGTGTCGTGATCAGTGGTGGAGGATCACACTTCATCGACAAGACATTCCGAAAGTGCCTAAGCGACTTAGGAGTGAACCATCGAGTGGCTACACCTTATCACCCCCAGACCAGTGGGCAAGCAGAAACATCAAACAAACAAATCAAGAACATTCTGCAAAAGACGTTCAATGCAATGGGAACAGGGTGGAAGCAAAAGCTACCGGAAGCACTTTGGGCATATAGAACGGCATTCAAGACACCGATAGGGATGACTCCCTACCAACTGGTATACGGCAAGACGTGCCACTTACCAGTTGAGCTCGAATTTAAATCCCATTGGGCGATCAAGAGGAGGAATATGGATCTCCAGACAGCCAGACTCAAAATAAGAATGCAATTGGCTGAACTGGATGAATGGAGGGAGAAGGCCTACCACAACGCCAAGCTTTATAAAGAAAGAACAAAGAGATGGCACGACAAGCGCATCAAGATCAAGCATTTCAAAGCAGGAGATCAGGTATTGCTCTTCAACTCCCATATTTGTTTGTTTGGTCATGGTAAGCTTAGAAGTAAGTGGGAAGGTCCTTTTAAAGTTTTAGACGCCATCGATCATGGCGTGATAACCCTCCAGGATAATTACGGAAATACTTTCAAGGCTAATGGCCAAAGATTGAAAATATTTCTCGTATCCGAAATGCCGGGGCTCAAAGAGATGGACGTCTACGAGCTAACCGAGATACCTAGTCCAGGTCTGGGCGGGACCTAAAAATGACCCTTATCTAGGATAGATTTCCCTTTCCTATTTTCTTTTTCTTTTCTTTAAACTTTTTCTAGCCAAATCCTAAGAAACCTCTGGAAGAAGAGCGAGTGGAGCACATCTGAAAAATTTTAGGGGCTCCCGAGACAGGGCCAGGCCGGCCGGCCTACCCCAGGCCGATCGGCCTAGCCCAGGCTCGTCCCGGGACGCTCTTCGTTTGAAAGAGTCTCCCTATTATCCTTTCCGAGAATCTGTGGGGTTTTGAAAGAGGAGCGTCGTTTTAAATCGAAAGGCTCCCCTCTCTTCTTCCCCATCAGAACTCTCGAGCCTCCCTTCTCCAGAAACTCTCCCCCTTTGAGAATTCGTGCCATGGCCTCCCAGTCCAGCCACCAAGACTCCAACTCGGTCTCCCGAAGTAGCCATTCTCCATCCCAATCCTTGAAAGGGATGCCCAGCGCCTCCAATGCCAGCAGGGTCAGGATAATCGAGAGGGCGGCGTTCATCGAGGCCGTGGTGGCGAAGCTGGAGGGCCGGCGGGCCTCTGCCCAGGCCGATCGGCCTGTGGCAGGCCGGCCGGCCTCCCCTCGTCGCCATTCTGGCTCGCCTTTAGGCAGAGCCCCCCTCCTGAATCCCAAGGAGGAGGGCCAAGGGAGTTCACGACCGAAGACGCCTCGAAGGCTAACTATAGGACTTTTGTCCCCAAAGAAGGCCATCGGGAAGCGCCTCATCGCCTCCCCATCCAAGAAGGAGATCGTGTCGCTCTTCCTCTCCACCTCGCCAGAGTTCTCGCCATAGTACACGCTGCGAAGTCCTAGCCCTCCACGCCAGAGCTGCCCGGGCATCGAGACGGGGCTCTTTTTAGCCCCTAAGAAACCCGATGAGGGGAGGAAGCGCTTCATGGTGCCTCCACCCATCCAAGGGGTCCCAGACAGATGGAGTGGTCCGATGAGGAGGAGGAGGAGGACGTGGAGGAGCTAAGGAGGAAGCTCGCCGTGCTGCAGCTCAAGGTCAACAATATGGACGAACGCATGGCGGAGGCGATGATCGGGCAAATGGAGGCCGAGGACAAAATTGAGATCCTTCGCAAGGCAATGGCCTCTAAGGTCAAGTGCCTCGCGACGGTGACTGGCAATGAGCACCTCTACCGCCCGAAGGAGGAGTAGATAGGCTAGAATAGGTTTAGAATTTGGGTGATTAGTTTAAATTTCCTTTCATTTTGTTTCTTTAAATTTCCCTTGTATGCAGCACCCCCACTTTTATTTGAGTTGATTTGGAATAAAATAAATTTATTTATTTGAAGAAGTGATTCATATATAAAAAAAATGAATGGTTGGTGCACACTTGTGTGCCAACCAACCCATCGGACAAAACTTTCAGTGAAGCACACAGAAACTCAGACGTGCAGAAGGTTTACTGGTCACTGGCCAAGGCGGGGCACGACCTGGCACAATGCCAGGCCGGCCGGCCTAGGCCAGGCCGGCCGGCCCCATGTTGCTGCCTCTCGAGGAGATCCCATGCCCACTGCGTAATCCTGCAAATCACATACACGAGTAACCTGAACCAGGATGTCTGGCAACAATGCCAGGTCGGCCGGCCTATGCTGGGCCGATCGGCCTGGGCCTGTGGCCAACTTCGCTGGCTCAACTCCAGGACACGGTTTGAAACCCCTACACTTGATCCTTGCATGATTTTGATTCAAGAAAAATTCCTGGCTAAATAAATTTAAAACTTGATCAAAATTCATGAAAGTGAACCCCTACGAATGATATCTTGGATACACCTGTGATATTTCTTGAGCAATGATTTCATTTACCTTGGAACTTTTGTAGGAATACCTGATTCTTGTTAATTGACCCTTACGATATGACGATTTGAGAAGTCCAACCGTCCGATTCAAGGTTTTGGAGATTGTTTTTGAAAATAAAACTTAAGGCAACCCTTGTTATCATCAACTTGAAATGTCCTATCCAAAGCCATATATCAAATTCAAGTTGAAGTTTCCACATAGCCATCTTCTAAATTTTGAGCTTGCTCGAATTGTTTGCCTTCACGTTCATGCTATCTTGTTCATCATGGCCATTCATGTACACGTGCATCAATAAAGTCCAAATTGTCAAAGCTCTTCATCCCCCTAAAAAACAGAGAATGGAGAAGGGAATGATACACTCCTTATCTTCAGAAAAAAAGAAGAAAGTAAAAGGGGAAAGATGAAAGATGTAACAGGGACTCCAACATCAAGTGCACATGCACTTGGCCAAGATTTATGAGTGGTATGAATGATTAGACAAATTTTTCGATCTTGCAAAATAAATGAAGAAGAGTGAGCAGCTCCGATCCCAAAAACTCCACCTCAAAATGTAGGAATAGGAGAGGCTTGATTCTAAGCCAAGATGAGGATCCAAACACTATGAGAGATCGAGAGATGTTGAGAAATAACAAGGGTATGCCTTGTTTTTTTTAAAATTATCAAAAACTCTAAGTGCCATGAGGAAGAAGTGTTCGACCGATCAATGAGTTGTTCTAAGACTCAATTGATAAAGATGAGGGTGTTAGCCACCGGAATCCAAGGTATGAAAGAAAAACTCAGAGATATGACTTGTGTATACCTTGAGTTCATGACCCTGATCTTGTTGAAGTCCTGATAATTTAATTCATTCTTTGCTAAGGGACTAGCAAAGTTCAGGTAGGGGGGCGTGTTGGTGGTCGTTACGATACGATTTCACCACCAACATTCCGTCACATTTCAAGCTCATCTTGCCCATAACAAAGTGAAATTGGTTATTTCTAATGAGTTCCACAAGTTTTGTATAATTTGTGAGTGCAGAAGCAAGCAAGCAAAAGATGAAGACTTTTGGACACAAAGCCAGGCCGGCCGGCCTAGCATAGGCCGACCGGCCCCCTTCTGCGGCCCTTTGCCACGTCAATGATCCAGGAGATCCCAAATATAACACCAAAGATCCTGAGACGTGAGATCAACGTCGGTTTGATCCAAGGACCCGAAAGGCCTAAGCTACACTTGCATGGATTGAAGGGCCCACCAACCTTGGATTCTCGGACAGCTTTGATCCAAAGCAACCGTTACCGATCTCAGGGAGCAATCCAGAGCGTCCCTGAAGAAGGCGGTGCCACGGGGCAGCCAGGCTAGGCCGATCGGCCTGGCCTAGGCCGGGCCGGCCTCCCCCAGAGGCCGCCACCTGTCCCCCTTCGCGTGGCAGTTAAACAGAGAGTTAGCTTAAGCTTGACGCCTGCAACCGCCCTTGAAGACTATAAAAGGGACCCCCCTTCACCTTGAGAAAGCATCCATCAATTCATCAAAGGAGATAAGAGAAGTCTAGAGAGGAGTTTTCATCTTTAGAGTTAGATTAGGGAGAGAGTGGGTGAGTTGCTTGGGTGACAGCCAAGCTTTGTAGAGAGTCCGGGATTTCCTCTCGGTCTCATCTCAACATTTCCACCCCAGAGGAATATACTTCAGGAGTTATCTTCAGTAAGTCCTCGATCCCTTGCCTTTCGTACCTCGCTAGTTTACGAATTACTTTCAGCAATCTATTTTATTTATATTTGATCTATGGGTACCTGAGTCTGCGCGAGTGACAACGACTCTTGTTTGGGTTTCCTCTATAGCCCTTCGCGTTGGGTGGAGGTCAGTGGCTGATACCTTAGGCGTGGTGCCTGTGCTGGCTAGCCATCTCAGGTTGTGTTTCACCCCACAAAACTGCAGTGGTAGGCGGCAGGTGGTGACAGTCCTGTCTGTCCTTTGTACTCCACCACGTTCGGGTGTACTCATAACAGTAGTGCTGAAACCGAAAGAACCCCTCTCTCACCCCGTTCTGAGTTCTTCCCGTTCTAGCCGTCGAAGCAGATCAGACTAGATATAGATAGTTTGTCTGGGGTAACAAGTAGCTAACTAAAGTCAAGCTCTCTACCCGCTTACCTTGTGCTCCCTGGTGGATCCGGTTAGAAAAGTTCTAGGCTAGTCGCGTCTACCGTTCCTTGGATTCGATATCCAGGTTCTTACTCCCCTGGTGAAAGGCTACATCGTACTCCGTGTGCTTGCGGATTTAGTTAGTCTAAGGAGTGCCAACAGTCGTTATAGTCAATCAATTGCTTCGGTATATTTTCCAGTCGAGCTCTAAAACCGTACAAAAATATGAGCCAATCCATCATCACTTGCACATTTTAGAAAAATTACAAAAAAACTAGCTCAATATTCTCACTAAAATCATGTTCGTTCTCTCGGGTATGAACTCACTACTAAGAGCTCCCATCTAATTGAAGTATTGATTCTATATAGCTCATATAGCTCAAATGAATGTACAAATAAAAAAAATCCACCTCATTCTAAAATTTACAATTTTCTCTAAGTATAAAGCATAAAATAAAGCAAAAGTACCGTCAAAGAATAGAGAATGGAGTTGCTAACCTTTTGCCGCGTTTGGATGGGAGAAATCCCCAAAAAATGAAGAAATCCGGCAACAACTCCCCCCTCTATGCCGCCATGGACGAGAGAGCGAGCTCTCTGGAAGAAATGAGCTCGGGCTCGGGGAGGAAGAAGCTGAGCGTGGATTTATAGGCGAGAGTTTAGTACCAGCCTGTAACACCAGCCGGAACTAAACCAGCCGGTACTAAATTGCTCCTGCCTGTGGGGCCCGGTGGTCAGGGCAGTTTAGTATCGGCTGGGGCCGGTACTAAACTGCCCTGACCCACGCGCTAGCCGTTGCGGCCCGTGCCCTGAGGTGCACTTTAGTACCGGTTGGTGTTACCAGCCGGTACTAAAGTGCTCTCCGGGGCACTATGCTTACAAACCAGTACTAAATTCGCCCTATAGTACCGGCTAGAGCACAATCGGGACTAACGTAACAGGGACCAACGGTCGTTTCTCCAGTAGTGTTGACTACTACTGCCTGACTACTTCATCAAACCAAAAATGTATATGGTTAGGGCGCAAAAAGATGGTATTGTACACGCACTTGAGAGCTCATGATGCCTTAGACATGCATATAGACATACAGAGCATGGAATGCAGGTACCAAATTTCTTGAAGAAGATACAAAGTTTCCGGGCCCTTTATTCAATACAAACCGATGTAGGATAGTACAAATGAAAGGAAGCAGACGTGGACAGCAGCTCGAGGAATCCAACCATCAGTTACATCTGACCATTCTGACCGGTAGGGTCCTAGCTATTTTATTATACTGATCAACTGCAGAAAGCAAATTAAATAACGTGGGCCGGAAAGGCATCAAGGGGGGCAGGAGCTAAGCACTCTGGCCAGCTTGCTCAGCAGTGCATGGATCATGCGGGAAGGGGGACCACATAGGCGCCCACGGAGTTGAGCACCGCGCCTGCATTACCAAAGAAGCCCACAACTGCACCATTCTGCACAGGTATTTGGAAATCGACGTACTTCCCAGCAGTAGTTTCTCCATATGGCCCATGCGGAACCCCATCGCTGGTGACGAAGCTAATTGATTTGACACTGTTATTGTCATGGCTGCCGGAGATCTCGACCAGGTAGGAGTTTTGATTTGTACTAACCGGAACCTAGTGAGCATGAGGAAAAAAATTTAAAAGCATTTCTATACATATATCGTATAAAATAGTTCATTCTTTGGATGTAGCCAATAACCCACGCTGCACACATACCGTGTTCGGCACACCTTGTTGATTGCCCCAAGTTTTTGGAATCGTTACTGTGTTGCCCGACTTAGTGACGTAGGTAAAGGATAGGCCATTGATGTGACCGTTGGGGCCGTTGGCGCTGCTCCAAATCTTGACCTCAGAAAGGCTAATGGGTGGATCAACTGTGGTATCGATGGAGTGGGGTGTGCCATAGTTGCCACCGTACGGACCAATGCCAACCAATTCCTGCATTATTAACAATTATTATGGCAAACATTACTAGCAATCTACGTGGAAAACCATACATCTATAGCCTTTAAGCACAATCATTGCAGTGAATTTAAAGGTCAACGCTGATTTATTTATCAAGAGATGTCGCTATGCAATGTTCATGAACGGAAATTTATAATTTAGATGCAAGTACTAACCATTGATGCCATTGATGGGAGTTTGCCGTGTAGTAGTGGGTTTTGCTTGGCTTATCTACCAAGGGGAGTGATAGGGCGGTTTGTGGCCTTGAACTTGTTTGTTCTGTGGACGAGCATGCACATCTATTTATATATGCCTATCTTGCCCGCTGTTTCTTCTCCTGCCAACCTCTATCCAAGTAGCTGGATTAATGACCTATGCACATTCCAAATTATGGTAGTGTCAACAGCATTCACACTACAACACACGTGCTCTATAGCACTACTAGTAAGTACACACTGTTTATTGGACCCTTGTTTTTGGGTCACCATAGTGTTCATACTATGATAAATGCCGGCCATGGGTTCATGTTTTCTTCCTGCAACCTTTGGGTTTTTTTTTTTTTTTTCCATGTCTAGAGTCTTTCGTATACGTAAGCTTTATCCATACATTTTCATATGACTGCTTTGGGATGGGAACATAAGAACTTTTAGGTATTATGTTATCCCAACATAAATTGAGTGTAAATTTAAAGACTAACAGATTCATGGTACAATAGCATAATCTGGACATGTACATAAAAAGGTACCACACGTGGATTCATTTACTGTACTTGAAAAAGCAGAGAACTCATGGAAAAAAAGTATTAAAAGAATAGATAAATCTATAATGTTCCTTGTTAATGACATATGTAGTGTACAAATTATTGAATGTTTGCAAATACATACCACCCTACAAAATAATTAGAGGTGCGTGGATCAGTAGTGTGAATGCTCTTGACACTACCATGCGTCTTTTCCCCCGGCCTTACTGCACTATCCAGACACAAGTGACGTATTTGAGATGATGTCACCACCCTTGCAAAATACGAGGAAAATATTTAATTAGCAAGCATCGAGGACCACCGCATGCTCTGTATAGCACTACTCTGCAGTACTGTCTATTGGAACTTTGTCCGGAAGTAGATGTTTGGGTCACTAGCGTTCATACTATGATAAATTATAACCTCTGGTAGCGTGTTTTCTGTTTGAAACCTTTGGGTGTTTTTGCAGCTAGAGTTTTTCATATGAACTTACAATATTTTCATTTGAGTGCTTTGCATTGTGATGAGAACATAAAAACTTCGAGGGAGTATGTTGTCCCAAACACTACTAGAGAAGGCCACATCCGCCCGGCGCATAAGCGTTGGCGGTATAAAGACCCGTTGCTAATGTGGCCTTTAGCACTGGGTGTAAATGTTAGTAGCCCGAGAGAGGATTTAGGGAGGCTTTAACACCAGTTTGTGGAAACACCCGGTGCTAAAGCCCACCTATTAGTACCGGTGCTAGCCGCCAACCGGTGCTAAATGCGCTCAGGCGCATTTAGCACCGGTTAGAGGTAAGCACCGCTACAAAATGTGTGCGAGCAAGCCAAGAAAAGGG
>WEIB01000400.1:0-42512 GCA_015476505.1 Urochloa ruziziensis
TGAAACCTGAAATTCTTAGATATCGGACTAACTGTGCTCAACTAATACAAAATGTTGCCATCAAGTTATTTTGTCCTAAGCGACGCTGTTTTTGGCAGCCATGAAGCGTTTAAGGTTTCAGGAGTTCTCACCAAGATACCGCGAATCCAGGAAATGGCTTGAAGAGGCCAAGTCCTTTTGGATATTATTTTGTTCTGTTGATCAGTATACTGCACACGGCAAATGTGTATAGCTATGCAGTAATTTTTAGGTTTTGTCCTGCGTAATTCAATATAGAACGACCCAAAGACGCAGCCCTGTGAAAAACTTGTTTGATTCATTTTGCCTTGAGTCACACTATTGTATTTAGTAATTGAAACAAAAGTGTATGCATCTACTGTACGCTCTACCTGAGCATGCTCTACACCTGAGTGCAATAAAACAATTATTCTATATAGTGTTAATGGATATCTCTAGATAGTACCATCCTTTCTAGCATATAAAAGTGGTGCCTGATTAGCATTTAGCTCTCGATTTATCTATACAGTTGTCCTGTTAATAACTGAGCCTTTTAAAAGCAAAATCAGCAATGACGATGGCAAGACGCTGGTAGCCTTACCTGGTATAAGTGCAGCATGTTTACATGTAGATCCATGTATGCAATGATTGGATTGGGCATTTCCACACATGTAAGGTAGCAATGGAACACCCCGATTTGTTACAAGGTTCGATTGTTTTGGTCTGGGCACAAATGAATGTAAACTCACGTGATCTTCACTGTAAGCTTGAAACACACATGCTTGGATGACATGATCTGGTTGGATCTTTCAAGTATGCTGTTCAGGTTCGCTTCCCCCCGCGTAATTGTAACCACATTTGTTTGATCAGCACCCAAATACTTCCATGCAGAAATTGACTGTTGCAACTGGCGGCTGCTGTTGTTTTTACACTTGGCCACCAGCATATTGTAGATGTACTGCTACAATGTGCCATGACGGGTTCTGAAATAGCACATCGGCTTCTTTCAGTTGATGTGCTCTCGATAGTAGATAAAAAGAACATAGAACAAGTAATAAATTCAAAAGTGTGCTAGAAATCGTACACAAGATCTTTTGAACCCAATTCTACACTTCAGCTGCATCTCCATGGTAGTAATCAAACCATCATGTTACAGAAGTATTTAGAGCTCATAGCCAAAAAAAAAGAAACATAAAACACATTAAAAAACTATACAACCAAATCTCAGCTTAACCAACCACCCTCAACCTGCCATAATCACACCCAACATTTGCACATTTATCTCAATTCTAGCATCCCACAAAATAAATCCAAAGTCCAAATATTTCACAAGCATTTTTTTTTCTTTGGCGATGATTCTTCCAGCTTCCATCTCGCTAAACTGGTATGACATCAATATTTGACGTATCTTCACATCTTAAAACTAGTCCATCGATGTTCGTTGGGAGAACGCACTTGGCCCACTGACAACCAGTCGAGATGGGCTCTGATGGAGAAACTATCATCAGCACATTGTCATTTCTTTGAACAACCCCCATCACACTCACAGTACTGCCTTCCTTAATGTACCTGTAGGTAAAGGATGAAGCACATGTTTATTTGTGGATATCATTAGGTCTATGGTTAAAGAGAGGGAGACAGTTTTCTTTCTAGTGTATTCCATGTGCAAACAAACAAGCAAACAAGGAGTACCCTTCTTTGAGGCGCATTATTCGATCATCGCTTGAAAGGTTCCTTTCCCTCAGCCATCTCAAAATTCTGGGGACATATCCTTGTTTTCAGGATTGATATCAATAATGACAGATTCATCAACATAAGGTGTTACTCGTGCACCACATCCTGTTTTCACTAACGCTCGAAGCCCAGATTGAAAATCTGAAATGTAGAAATCGACCGCATGTCGCTGCGAAAGTTGCAAGAGGAATATCAGAGAACAAGGTCGGTTAAAGATCAAATTGTGTTTCCTACAACTGACTTAAAATATGATATCTATTTTCATTTCATGAAAAATACTCACCTCCATTGAGCGTAAACCCCAGGTAAAACGGCGATGCTCTGTGTTGGCAGCTTTGGAATCCCAACCCCTGTACTCGTACAAGCTAGTAGAAGTGTACACACATCTTGGGACCCTTTGGAACGAGGACTCGAGGGGGAAATTTCCACAAGTAACGACCTGGAGATTTTAATATAGCCATTATTATTGCAGCTAAATGATAAAACAAATATCACTGTTTGAAAATGAAGCATGCCTTCAGGATATCTTTAGAAAAGAATATGCATTGAACATAAGGTGAATATCTTGTCCTAAATAAGAACTATGGTAACTGAAGTAATTAAAAGCTTTCCATTTACCAGGCTCATTTGACTGGGAATACTATATCAAAATGCCCGTCTGCTGATATTGCTAAATTATGTGCTAGTCCATGATGTGACAGAATATGCAAGAATTGTACTAGGATTAATGCATAACGTGTAAGATGTGTCAAGCCAAACATGCACACTTCACATGTCATGTTTCAGGGAACCATTATTTCCAAGAGTGCAATAAAACCAAACATAGGACAACATTATTCCCAACAGTGCAATAAAACTAAACATATATGATGAATAAAGACGTTTCACATAAATCAACTGAAGGATGCAAATGAGAACAAATCAATCAGCATTCTACGTACCCCTGTAACCTTTACATACTGTCCGTCTTTGGCAGTTCTGAGATCAGCATCAGGATAGCGATTTATAAACCCAATAGCGCCTCTCCTTCCCCAGCAAGCATTCCAGATTAATAGTGCAGCAACAAAACCAAATATCACCACAACAACTATTAGCAAAATTGCATTGTGAACAGCACCCAGAATGAAGCCACCAGCTATGAAACCCATCACGAAGAGCAGAATCACAGCCCAAAGTATTGGCTTCGGAAAGCTTCCGTGAATAGTGTAACCATCTTCAGCATTGAGATTAGTAACAGCTTGATTATGAGCGAAGGAAGTGGCCCGCATTTTCATGGATGAAGCAGAATCAAGTGGCCCCGATACTTTCCTCGGAGCACCAGACGAATTCAATGGTCCTGAAGAGATAGGCCCAGATGTGATGAGCCCAGTTGTGGGAAGGACAGGAGGGAGAGGCCCCGAATTCTGGCGAGCCATTGGGGTCACTCCCCCAGACTGGGGACCGGACGACCTCTTTGTTGGTTCTCCATGCTTATTAAGAGGTCCAGAGTTTGATTTTGCTCTGGCTGAACCGCCGGCACCAGGAATGGAAGACGAAAGCGAACCAGAGTAGTTGGACCGACCACCAGAGTTGGATACAGGTCCAGAGTTGGAACCAGCACCTCCAAATGAAGTATTCCTTGAAGGAGCGTTGCCTAGAGGGCCAGATTTTCTTGACTTTTCAACATGGAGATCAAACATCTTCCCCAGCTCTCCAGATTTCTTGATGTCACCACCAGTATATGGCATCGCAGTGGAACAAATGGTTGGGGCCTTCTCCTTAGGTTGCTCAGGTCGACCAGAAACATAAAGGCCATTGCTCAGCTGATGTGATGGAAACCTTGAACCCATACTCTGAAGCAGAAGATCAACTGTATCTCAAGTGTTCAATCCACCCGCAGCTGTGATCAAGTGAGGCTATATCTGGGTCTTGACATGCACAGCTGCCCTTCTCGCCACAAGACCTACACCTTGCATGAGCTCCTGAAAGAATACATTGAATAAATCAATGAATAAACTTCTTGCAAAAATAGCATGTAGATAGGAGAAATCAACAATGGCATGAATCCCACAAATAATGAAGACAGTTCTGAAATTGGCAAGAAGATTTTAGATGAAAGGTATTTAACAACTCATAACTAGTCAGCTAGCATATGGTAGATCCTTACTACAAATTTGGCAACTCTCTCACATAGTAAAAGCATGACCTAATTAAAATTCAAAGCTTAATCTTTATACTTCCGAGAAAGAGAAAAAAAATGGGAGCCTGTATCAACTCTTTAAATAAAATATGGTTCAGCAAAACAAATCCACAGAATTGATGTGCAAATTCATACATCTATTGCAACAGAAACTCAATGATTTGTTTGACAAATCTAATCTATCTGTGACAATAGAGATTTTCTTAAAAAATGTCCTCTAATAGCTAGTACTGGCGTATCTTTTCCCTAAACTATAGCACCACATTGCAGGAGACAAAATACATTGCCATTAGAGGACATAATTTCTGAAACCAAAATCCAATCAGGGAAAAGTCATACGCTTGACCAAACCTTACTCTCAGTAGTAAAAAAAAAAAAAAAAACATGCAATGAGGGAAACATTTCGCGTTACTAGCATATTGCAAATTCAGACAGTTAAAACGTTATATTGCTGAATGCTTTGCCCGAAAAAAAAAAGTAATGCCTCAACTTCCCCTAAATCAAGCTAAAGACAAACCCCCAAAACATGCAGAATTTATGGAGGTGTCTCCCCTGAAATACTGGACACTGACCACACCCAAGAAGATATATAAAATGATTGGAAGAAGTGCCTGTCTCTCGCAAAGTGAAATATGTTCTCCAATCATTTCCCCAAGCGTGTACCCTCAAATGTACAGAAATTTGGCACCGACACTGTCAGATCTCAGATGAAGCTTTCAGTTTCAGCAAAGAGCTCAGTGCTCATACTTGCTGACATAACAATTTTACTGCCCCAACTATCGATTAGCATGCCACTTAGCATCCATTTCAATATGAACCAGCCAACCACGTAAATAGTCCAGCTGGGCAAGCAAGCTAGCAAGAAAAGGATCCTTCAGCAGGAGGCTTAGCTGAACCCACCAAAAAATGGAAGGAAAAAAAAGGCGATATTAGCAGACCACCAAGGCGCCAAGCAGCACAAATCCGCAACAAAACGCATTGTATCTCACCAAGAGAGATTTGGATTTGAGGTTCAAAGCTATGGCGTCCTTACCAACAATTTTTTTAAAAAAACAAAAATCGACATGGGCTTCTAGTTCACCGAGTCCAGTACAGGGCCAGGGAGAGGGCAAGAATAACGAGCAAAGATAAGCAAGGGAGGCGCAGCTGTGGTGAAAGAACGCCTGGATCTGGACCGACGCGCTGTCGCCGCCGAGGGCGGCTGAATGAATGGCGGCCTCTTTGGCTCGGTTGGTGAGCGGCGAACCGAAGCCTCGAGGTGGGCCAAGCACAGATCCGACCCCTGGCACCGACGTGCCTCTCGAAATCTCACCGCGTTCTAGCTCCACCGACACAACGGAAACCCAAGCACCGCATTGCCGCACCCGCAGATTGGCCTCCACCGCCAGCCTGGATCCCAACAGCCGCCGTAGCAGCCACCTCCCGATGCAAGAGCTCTCTCCCAAGTCCCGAGTGAGAAGGGAATCGCCGGACGAAAACAAGAGCGAGCGGGTTGAGAGTTGGGGTAGGGGAAGAAGCATCACAGCGTACCTCGAGAGAATGGCAAGCTCGTCGCGTCGCTGTCCCGCCTGGTTTGCGCCCTCCGCTTTTTTCCCCGTCGGCGAGTAGGCTCTGCTCGTGCGGTGGCGGAATGGGGAGAGGTAGAGGTGGGCGGAGGAGAGAGCAAGCGCGCAGCAGGGGAGGGGAAGCAGACAGAGGGGAGGAGCTGGGGAGGGGAGAGAGAATAAAGGGGAGGTGGAGAACTGGAGATGGAGGAGAGAGAAAATAATGGAGAGGGAAGATGAGAGAGAGAGAGGGGTGGAGTTGGGGTGGTGGGAGGGAGCACACACCTTTCAGCTTCTCTCTGTCTGTTACAACAGTCAGTCTCTCTCTTCTTCCTCTCCCCCTCCATGATCTTCTCTCTCCTCCTCATAATGGTGGCACCATTACTGTAACACTCTGTTTACTGGCCGCTAATGTCGCGCGTGAGAAATGACGGAATTACCCTTGGGGCCGTGCTCTGCTGAAATCACTGCACCTGCACGAGGGACAGGGTCTTATAATTTGTAAGGTACAGGAAACTACGAAAAGGGTAAAACAAAATTTCAGAAAATAATATAAAATCTCGGTTTTTTTAATATATAAATTTTATATAATATACACGGGAATTCTGCAGCAAGCAGTTTAATTAGTTGTTGCCGTATGAAATGGAAAATTACTACTCTAATCAGGGGGCATGAAACCATATATAGTGCTGATCTCCGTGTATTTAGCTCAAGAGCGAAACGTGGTTAGGTCTGGAGATCTGGTCGCCCTCCGTGCTGCATGCAATTGCGGCAGCGTCAATCCAGTAGGTGGTGGCACTGGCCATTAACGAGATGATTGTGACGGAGCATGCTGCCGTTTTCAGGTTTTCTATCCGCTGTGCCGCCCGGCGTGTTGCTCCGCTGCGACCGCTGTCATCATTTTCGTCTCCCCCCTTTCTTTTTTTATAGCATCGTTTTCACCATCTCTGGGGTACATTGTTTCTTACGTAATCGCAGAAAGAAAACGCATTCCCTCTGATTTTTTGTGCCATGTTAACTAGTGAATTTTAGAGACAGAGACCTCTGCATCTTCTCGCAAATAAAATATAAAAAAAACAGAGAGAGACCTACACTCTGCATCCAAATAGCTGACGTACGTACTGTGCCTCGACAGCAACTGAGCACACGACGCGCGGTTTCTAGAATAACAACGGGCAATCAATTGGTAATCGCTTGCAAGGAACCGTTTGGGGGTACTGCAAACCTGCCGGATTACACTCTGCCCGGTCTTTGTTTGAGTAGGTTGCAATCGAAGCGTGCGAAGAACAGCGTCACTGTCGTCGCTGGTGGTGTGAGCGTCGTCCAGATTCACCCGGCCTCGCAGGCAGCAAGGTGCCGTCTCTTTCGCGCACGACCCGCGCGGGCGATCCCTGAAGAATAGAACGCGTAGGGCACGGAGCTGCGAACCTGAACGGGTTGATGGAGACGGCTGGGCCAGGCCAGGGCAAGTTCCAGCTGCCTGCGCGTGCATGATTAGCGAGGGAATTATGCGTGCGTGCGTTGCTGGTAACCAACGGTCGGCTGGCTCTCGGCCTCGGCTCGGCTCCCCGCCGATGCAGGCGGGGGCGCCACGTCCCGGATGCTTTGGTGGTTGATGCTGCAGCCAGTGACGGATCCACCACCCGGGCTGGGCAGGCTGCAGCCCGGGTCATGTCCCCAAAGACCTGTACTCTTCTTGGCTCTAAGCATGATAAATCAGTGGAATCTAAAGGCAGATATCAATATTGTGTGAAGCTCACTTCTTTTATCCTCCAATGATTCTTTAAGCGCTGCTCATCCTACTCACCTATACGACCAATCGACCATGCCGCAGCCCCTGCTCGTATACCATATAGTTCAGCCCCCCTCGTGCTAGATTTCTGGGTCCGCCACTGGCTGCAGCTAGCCTGCAGGGAGAAGGAAGCAACGCATTGTGCATGCGTATGCAGCTCGGACGAATCGATCCCCCAGCTCCGATCCTGGCGTGTGTGACAACTGACATGTCAATCATGTACTCTGCTCTGATGGAGCGTCTGTACGTACGTTCGTGTGTCCCTTCTGTCTCTCTTATCTCTACACTGTTGGCGGTTCTTCGATCTGGTGGCCAGACAAAAAATTAAGGCAGCTGAAAAACTCGTCAGGAATGAATTCACTCTGTCTCTGTTTCACCAGCAAGAATATTCAGATGGAACCTGGAGCAATAAATCAACCCGCTGCAAATAAACTCCAGTACTTCGCTTCACCGGGAGCTCGAATGTGAAGAGTCTAGCTTGCCATAAAGGAGCGTAGGAGCTCCAAGCTGCCATTGTGGACTGTTGGAGGTTGAATGAAGTCCACATGGTAGGGGATGCATGCAATGCATGTGTGTGTGGGCCCAGCAGGCCAACGGCAACCTCCTCCTCCTCCTCCTCCCCCTACCCCTTCATGCATGAGCTTGAGCATGACCAGGTTGGTGCCACCTAAATTGGCATCATCTCCCTTCTTCAACCAGTCCAGCCCCCACATGGCCACATACCACACGATGACACAAACCCATACGAACACAGTGCATGCAAAAAGAACATATGGATATAGTAGCTATAGGAAGGAGAGATATAGAGAGATGATTTTGCAGATTAGGTTGGGGCTCTGGCTTCTTGATCATCAAGACAAGTGACTTGTGTTTTGTTGTTTCAAGGACTCGAAGACGTCACACCCAACTACACAAACGCCACACTAAGCATGCACCCGTGTGGTGGGTAGAATCATGAAAGGATTTGGCCGGTGTCCTTGTTTTTGAGCTCGATCTCATGATAGCCGTCCCTGATTCTCCTTCTTCGCTTTGTGCATGCTGTTGTGCCTCCAAAAATGAACCGTGCATACACGCATAAAGGAAATTAGGCGTATTTCTACAGCCAAATAAAGAACACGTTACTGGAATATATATTCATGTAGCGCCACCTTTTTTATATGTACAAAAAATAAATAAATGATGTACTATGCTGCTAAATAGAAAAAAAGGAAACAAAGATCCATAATTAGCAGTAGTGTAAGTTCGTCCGTGATGATATAATGTCCTTCCCGGCAGTCTCTTTTCCTTTGCTTTGCTTTTGCTTATTGAAAGAGAAACAGGTGGCGTAGAAAAACGCACCGTTATAGTATATACTCCGTACTGTATATGGCAATCAGACGACGACTCAGCAGTAGTCAGTACGACCTACTGATTATGCGTGCAGGCACGTCGTACGCGTGGAGCTCAAACTTTTGACTAAAATTATATAAAAAGCTACTACCAATTATAATACAAAATAAGTATTATTAGACTCGTTAATAAAGCTACTACCAATTATATTTTTTACAAATTAACTTTTGACTAAAATCTATAAATTTGGTCAAACTTGAGTTAGATTGACCGACATAGGTCTCATAGTTGCATCATTTTGTGAACGGGGAAATACTTTACTACTGTCTGACACCACATCTGGATGAGGATGAACACGCCGACACGATGCTCGATATCCAGTTGGAATCTGAGCGCTGGAACCTCGGAATATGCTAACGCGTTTGCCAAAGTTTGTAGCTAGTACCTTTTACTCATGGCGGCCATAAGTCCATAACCCATAGCAGCTACTAGCACAGCACAGGTGACAGACAGGTCGTCGTCGCACAGCATGAAGATATGATGCAGGCACGTACGGGCTGTACGCCTGTACCTGTACGCATTGCTCGCTCGGCTCCTGTCTGGGGCTACCCTGCTAAAATGTGATCTGTTTAGTTTAATTGCTGTTCATGCGTAAACAAAACAGTCACCCATCTAATTAAGTACTGTTGCTAAAAATTGACGCAAAAAAATATTTGCACACGGTAGATTCATTTTTATATCTTTTGTTTCCTGCCGATGATAGCCCACATGCATGTGAACGTGACGCACGCCCAAAGAGGAAGAGAAGAAGGAAGAAAGATATAAATGGACAGGGGTACAGTACAGGGCTGCTGCCCACCTCGTATACAGTATACGCACGTAAGCCGGTCGCGTTTGGTCGACGACACGGCACATGCTTCGTCGGTACCGCACGCACTGTGGCGGCGCACCATCCGTTGTTTGCATCCATGGATGGGCCGTCGTATCGTGCGTGGACACGGGTACTTTTGTACGTACACCCGGCGTACGTGTCGCTGTAGCTCGCACGCACGCCTGCCTGCCGTTGCCCTGATCAAGTGCACATGCACGCACGCTTGCTGCCACGACTATACACCACACAGACATCATGTCGTCCTAGTACTGACCACACGGCGGGCGTACAAGCAGCGACCGGTTAGCCTGAACTGAATCCGAGGCGCCCTACGACTCCATGGTCAAATGATCTGGCGGTCATTTTTTTGGTTTTGTTTGAGCTAAACACATGATGGTTTGATATGTGATGATGCATGTCGCCAAGTTTTGGGCCGGGGTTATAGTTCCTTTTGTGTTAGAGAGTATTATTATCAAACTAGGAAAGAGGGTTAGGTCACTAACTCCCTAAAAGAAACTAAAGGAAGGGTGTTTGTACGTCAACAGGTGAGAGAGTGATCGAGATCAATGCATGCTAGCTTGATGGCTTCATGCTGCATTGATCAGTACAAAAGTGTACGTCTGCGATACAATTAAGCATATATGGCATATATAAGAATGTTTGCTTTGAGCTTTTTGTCGAGAGTAGTTGATTAGTTGCTTGCTCCCTTTTCCCTTTTTTCCTCAAAAGAAAAGGGAAAGGAAATAAGCAAGCATTGCTAGCTTGCTGAAGTGGAACTAGTAGTACGTAGGCCGGCTAATATGATCTAACTCAACGACATTATTAGCCTTGACAGGATGATTAGCCCGGCTGCGCGTACCTTCTCCACTACTATCATTGTATCCTCGATCCACTTATATTTTTTGGCTGATTTTTTCATGTAT
Organism: Urochloa ruziziensis; assembly: GCA_015476505.1. Classification (NCBI taxonomy): domain Eukaryota; kingdom Viridiplantae; phylum Streptophyta; class Magnoliopsida; order Poales; family Poaceae; genus Urochloa; species Urochloa ruziziensis. The sequence goes on from WEIB01000400.1 coordinate 10,370, forward strand.
ATTTTTCATAAATTTCTAATCATGGGAACATGGAAGCGATGATCACAAAAAGAAATATAGGTTAACTAAATAGGGAATTCTTTGCACGCCCAAAGATCAAGGTGGACTAGGGATACTAGACCTCGACCTACAGAATAGATGTATGCTAAGTAAATGGCTCTTTAAATTAATAAATGAAGATGATATGTGGCAACAACTCCTTAGAAATAAATATTTGAAACACAGAACCATCACACAAGTTCAACATATGCCTGGAGACTCTCATTTTTGGGCTGGTCTTATGAAAATAAAAAACCAGTTTCTGAATATGGGCAAGTTTAACATTGGTGATGGTACTCAAGTACGTTTCTGGGAGGATGCTTGGCTAGATAATTCTTCTTTTAAGGAGCAGTTCCCGAATTTATATAACATTGTTAGAAAGAAATCTGCTACAGTTGCGAGTGTTTTTAGCACGAGACCTCTGAACGTTGCCTTTATAAGGTCTTTGGTGGGCAATAACTTAAGGGCATGGCAAACGCTGGTAGCCAAAGTTATAAATGTGCACCTTATTGATCAAAAGGATACTTTCAGATGGACTTTGTGCCAGAATGGGATTTTCACGGTTCGCTCAATGTATAGAGCGTTGGCTGCCCCAAACATTATACCTCGCAAGCACATTATTTGGAAACTAAAATTGCCTCTCAAAGTTAAAATCTTCATGTGGTATTTAATCAGAGGTACAGTTCTAACCAAAGATAATCTAGCAAGATGTCAGTGGAAAGGATGTGTGAAATGTTGTTATTGTAATTTAAATGAAACTATACAACATCTATTCTTTGACGGTAGCAATGCTAGATTGATATGGCGTATGAAACTAGTTTCTTTCAATATCACACCACCGAAAAATATACATCATTATGGTTGGTTATTCGGAGTGGATAGGAAGTTACGGTACAAAGCTTTGGTTGGGGCTTCAGCACTTTGTTAGGCAATTTGGTTAAGTCGAAATGATTTAATTTTTAACAACACAAAGATTGCTTCTTCTATGCAGATTCTATACAGAGGGACATACTGGATACGTTTTTGGGGCTGCTGCAAGAAAAAGAGGAACAACCCCAAATCTTATTGGGGTGTCGTGTGCTTGAGGTTACGATCATGGAGGTTTTTGTCAAAAATGGCTGGTTTTCGAATAATAGACTTCCTAGTTGTTAATCATGGATGAGACTCATGCTAGTTTCAGACCCAACAGGGTTTTTTTGGTTCTTGTGTTTGTAATAAGCAAAACTACAAACAGCTATATGCATCGATCGTTGCAGAGGCTGAAATATATTCCGTTTCTAAAAAACATATTTATTCGGATTCAGAACATAATTAGCAACCGCGTATGTATGTCCTCTCTCCGTGCAGAGATCATCGACGAGAAATTTGAAATTGTTAAGTTGCAGGACATATAAATCAAACAAAGTCAATAGAGTCCATCAAAACAATGAATTTTATTTTGATTTTGTGCTAGCTGTATATAATAAGTAATGCAAGGCCTCTTCCCTACAGGGCAAAGGTCGTAATAAACCACAAATGAAATAAAACATGAGAAGCCCAAGTCAAATTGAAGGAACGAAGAAGAGCACCAATAAACTTGTAGGTTCATGAATTGAATCACTTATTATTACCTATGACTATCCACCTAAAATTTATTCCATAAATTATTAGTACTTGTGTATGTGCCCCGGCAGTCCTGCAGAGGAATCACACGTTTTCCATAATCCAGAGCAATTTTTAATCATGCACCGACGACATGTAAATTACAATATCTACTGATACTGGTCATCAGCCTACAACGACCAACACACCATTTTAATATTTTAGTGGTAGGTTTTCTTCCCCAAAAGCTAGGCAAACACCAGCCAACATATGACACACGGCAGAGCTAGTCCTTATTGTTAAGAAAAAAAATTACCACTACAACGGTTACTGACTGCTCATCTGTTCGTTTGTACATGTCTCAAGTGCAAGTGTGCAACTCTAACCAAAAGGATGAGCGTGTGAAGCTGGCTGACGAATCAGAAAGCCTCCCCTCTGAAATGGACCGGCAAACGGCAATGCTATGGAAAGACCAGGTCACCGTTTACCGAGAACCGAGCTCCAGCTCGGTTGGTCAGCTGAGCGTGTGCTCAGGCTGCACACCCGGGTTCGGGTGCTGATACTCGCCCGGGTGCCTCACCCAGGGGATTTTCCCCAGTTTGGTTTGCGCAGGTCCTGGACATTGACGTGGTGCTACAATGGGATTACGGCGTGCCCGTCGTCTACGAGGCTGTGGCTTCGGTGATCTCCAGAAGGACGTTTAAGGTGCATAGGTTGTAGTTTCTAAGGGTGTGCGTGTGTGTGGTGGTGAGTGTGTGTTGTATAGAGTTCAGATACTACAACTTGTATACTTAGAAGTCCAGGCTAAAAAAAGGTCACCGTTTACCATGAATGCCTCGAGATCGTGCGGGTAGCGTTGCCACAGACACACAAGCAGAAGGGTCAAGGAGGTAGCTAGATACCAGAGACAACTGAAATTTACTGTCAGAGCGAGCTAACCAGGAACAGACAAGGAGAAGCTCGGGAGCTCATCTCGTGGCTGTAAAAAAGGCTAACATGCAGGTGCTGCCTGGAGATCGATAAGTGAAGTCACTCGTGCAGCTATTTTATCTCGATCGAGGCTACAAACCGAGCACAAGAACAGGGAGGGGTCACATGCGGCGATGCCCCATCGTCAAATAATTTGATGGCTACCTCAGGAAAAGGACAGATGAGGGGGGCGCCAACTAACCATGGCTGGTGATGCTCAAACGCTGCACGCTAGCCTTCACAGCAGACATCTGAAGGTACATGTTCAGACTTCAGACTAGTGTTATTTAAAAAAAAAGATTTCTTGATGCATTTTTCTTATATAAGCTAACCGATAATAGCTTTAGGAGGTGAGTAAAGATTTGGGCATCTCTAGAAAAAAAAAATTCCAAGAAAAAGAGTAAAATTGTAGACGAACTCTGCTGCAAGCTAGCGTTGTCTCATAGAATCTGTTAGCAGGCTGTAAAAAACTAAAAATACTGAGGATGGAGCCATTTTGAGATGTTTGTGATAAACGGGAAAAGCGATATGAAATAAACTAAAAACTGTCGGAAGGTTGGTAGGGAGAAGAGGAAAGCTCCGCGGGAACAGCTATGCCAGGTGCAATATTGAATTGATTGGCTGGCTCGGCCATCCTACAAAACGATAGCACAGGGACTGCGCTCCGGCACATGCAGGCGATGCGACCCGTTGAAAAAGATTTGCAGGGACGGAGACAGATAAGACACGAGTTAGCCTCCTTGGCCTTGGTTGCGTACACACATTATTATACATGCGAATGCAGGCTACCTATGATATGCGTTGGAAAAGGGTCTTCTCACCAAGTCTATAATATACATGTACTGCCACTAGTGCATGCACCCAAATCTTCAGATTTTGTAGCTATTGTTAGTGAGTTCTAGCTAACCCAAATTGGTTGGCTATGCTACTTTTGCAAGTCACTGGGCTCAAGTAGGAAACAGAAGTGTCGCTGTAGGCCCGTGGCAAATGTGTGAACCTATTGCTGTTGTGGGGATGTGAAGCACTGGACGACACTGAAGACAGAGTACTGACAGGACTAGATTAACAAGGACAACAGTTGTGGATTATTGCATTGTACAGTATGCAATAAACCATCAGTCCACTAGAAGGACAAACAAGAAAACACCAGTGCGAAGGTGTGGTGCTGTGGGGGCTGAAATTCTTTTAAACTTTATAGAATTATAGGGGTGTCATTATATTTAACCATAGTAGCATAGGACACAGGGTGATGTTACATGTACCGACGTCCCTGTTTTTCCTCCCAAGTCTTCACAAAATGATGACAGAAACCAAACATTGAACCAAAGCCACCAAACCAAACCACGATATGAGAGCAAATGAGCGAGAGGGAAACTAAAGAACCAATTGCGATCGACATGCTCCTGTTGCCGAGGGCCCATCGCTCGAACTATTTGGCTTTCAGGTACTCTGCAGACCTTTCGCCATTTAGGCGATTCAAACCATGGGGCTCTTGCTCCATGATTGGAGCAACAACTAAAGAGGAAAGCGAGGACGGCGACGCTGCAAGGGAACATGGCACGAGCAGCTCCCTAGCGAGCTTCAGCCCTGAGGCCATAGCTAGCTAGCACGCCCATGCTGCTATGCATGGTGTACGTGCAGCTACAACTACAAGGAGATCGAAATGCTAGAGATGGGGTGATACCGTGATATAACATTAGCAACCTCCTTGTCATTAGAATCTATCACCATCACATTTTATGCTGGTCAACAAATCATCGCAACAGGAGTCGAAGATGCAATAACAACAACAGTGACATCAGGCACCCAGTTTTCAACGCCGACCGGCACTGGACCAACCGGCGACGTTTACACCTGGTACGTGTTACTTCATGAGCCAGCGTCACATTCGATTTGGTGAAGAATCACACAGATGGAATTTACTTGTAGTTTCAGTACAAGCAGATACTCCGTACTCCGGTGAGCGGAGCAACAGAGTGCTGTAGCTACCAAATATATGGCATTCCTTCAAGGCAAACATAAAAGGCCCAGCAGGGCTATAACTCCGGATTATGTATCCCGCTAAGTACGAGTTCAGTACATAACGCCATTATTTTCAAGAAAGGACCCTGAGGAGGAAATAAAAAATTTTAGGAGCTTTTCATCGCATCGCCGCAAGCGCCGAAGGCAATTGGTTCGGCGAATGACTTCATTCCAGAATCCAGATAAGTATAGCCCATCAGGAGTTTTGATGTGACGGATCCTTAATGTGTATACTAAATCATGTATATATAAAAGACATGATATGGTGATTAATTAACCTGTATCATTCAGGGCTACCACATAGTGAAAAATAAGGACCGTGGACCAGAAACCAAACACGTAAGATTAGCGGCCAAAGGGCCTATGTAGGATCTTGGAAGAACACTCAACAACCAAATGGGCGTTATACATCGAGAGCTGTCATGTGCCACAACAGTTAAGCCCAGGGCATGTTTTTATTCAAAAGAAAAAAAAACATGGTACTAGGACTATTACATCAAGCATCGCAGCTACTGAGAATCTTGCATTACACACCCCCCATGTCCAGGTGCTAGCGCACCGGGTTCTGCGAAATACAAAGGATTACATTCGTGGCGTTTGGCTGGCAGTGCACAAGCATCATATTCCAGCGAAGAGATGAAAGAGGGGGATTCATTTGCTGGGCTCCCTAGATTTTCTATATGTACAAGCATCAGTGGCGTTTCGCAGCTCCGAGCTGCCACCTCTTGGAGCCTACACAACAAAAATATCAAGCCAGATTATATTAGTGTCTATAATTCACTACATTGTTTCTAGGTGCATTAGTACAGTTTCAGAGAGTTCTTTTTACAACAGGAATCAGCAAGTTAGCTCAAGTAAATTATTTTGCGAAATGCTAAGCATAGGCAAAACTATGGCCTTAAAATGCAGCCATCGTATAAAACCAAACGACCATCAAATATTTATTACTGCACAAAGGAAAATAAGCATACCCTGGGTAGATTGGTAAAGCAGCATCGATGGATTAGCTTTCCTCATCATCAGTTTGAGTCGCATCGTTTCTTGGTCTCTTCACTGGATGTGGAAGTTTTCCTTCAAAGAACATAATTTTTTTAAACAAAATAATATGGAAAGTAGAACAATATGAAAAACCAAGATCCTGAAATAGTCCAAAAGAAAAGGAAAGCTTTGTTGGAGAACTTAGGTCTCAGCAGGGCTTTAGAAATTTCAACACCATAAAAATAAGTTCGTTTCAAATAAAAAAAATAGATCTAGCATATCTGCAAATGTATATGTTTTTTATAGGTACAGGAATATACTGTCTAAGATACAGCCGAAATGATCATCACCTCCTGAGTCCTGACAAAATCACAAAATACAACAACTGTGTCCCCGAACAAGCAATCTGGTAATACATCGAAATATGACCCAAATCCTACATGAAACAAGAACTACCAACCCAACCCAACCCAACCCATTCCTTCATGCAATTGAAGCAATCAAGATAAATCCAAGACAACCAAACCACACCATCATCTTAGTATCTTCAAATATCAACATCTTGTGCTTATATCATCCCACATGGCACTGAAGGTACAACCTGCCCAACCAAAACATTTCTGGCCTAATACGCTTCACAATTTGGACCTATAATATTTTGTCAAGATTGGCCCCAACAAAAGCCAATCCATCTCAACCTAGCTTATCAAATACCCACCATTTGATTTCCAGCATTTAAGCCAACCAGTTTTTTATTCAATTTTCATTTTGACTCAGCGACCATTACAATTCTTGAAACAAAGATTGATTTAAAGCTCTGCTCCATGCTTTCTTACAAACAATTTGAAAGACCAAATACGAAGACGACCGAGTATACTACCGCAGGAAATCCATATAAATGAACCTGTACTGCAAGGAATACTATATACTTTTCCTGACATAGCTCTGTATTATAAATCAAATATTAGGCGTCATGTATCGACAATTCTTTTAGTGCAAAATTGGGTGCAAGAGTTTTGCTTCGTGGAAACTTGTGAGGATATAAACAAATCTGTATAAAAAGCTAATATCAGCTAGAGAATCATGGCGCATAGAAAAAGCAAAGGAACCTCTGGTCACAAAACAAAAGTAATGTGCAAAAAAAATGATCATTCACTTTTTAAACTTGTTTGACCAGCAAAGCCGACAAAAAAGAGAGTACCACAGAATTGATAAGTATATATTGCTTCTAACTTGATACACCTCAGAATCGAGGCTAATCACTGTGAATAAAGAGCGAGTTTCTTTATATCTCTCAAAACCTATCATTACAACATGGCAGAACATAGTACAGTTCATCATAATACTCAACAAGTATATTCTGAGCCTAAAATTCTAAGAACCTTCTATGAGGCACATAATCACTTACAAGAGCTTGATTGCCTAAACTAGGGACCAGAGCCATATAACTTTCCAACACAGACATTGTTTAACCTTGCCTTAATTCATCAACTAGCATTCCTATTAACATGACAAGTTAATCTAGAACTGTTTACCCCCATTTATAAATTAAAAAATGAGGTACTGTAGACCTCTTCGGCGATTCAACTATATTCATTTGAGGAGCTAGCATAACACCCAAAATCTAAATGACACAAGCAAGTAATATTGGATACACATGCCTATTCTCCAACAACAATTCGAAATCCTAGCAGACTAGTTATAGCCTATTCAGAACCAAGCTAACATAAACACTGCATCAAACAAAATGTGTGCATTTTCACCCAAAATTTCAAGCACAATTTCCAAACATCTCCAACACAAGAGGAGTTTCGAATTTACTGTAATTTATTATTGGCGACTCAAAGACTATTGGAACCCTAACAACATGATCATACCGCAACAAAATGAAATGGTGCCTTAACCCAACTCACCATCCACAAAGTACGCGGCGGACGGCCAGCCCCGCACGGTGGTGAAGCTCATCGCCTCCTCGGCCGTCATCGCCGGGGCACCCCTCGCAGTGTATACGGCCGGGCCGAGGAGGTCGGCGACCCCAAGCGGCCGCGGCATCGGCGGCACCCAGTAGGATGCCCCCGGCACGAAGGGGAGCCAGTCGGGCGCCGCCCGCCGCACGAGCACCCCGTGGATGGCGTCCTCCAGGCGCCGCATCCCCATCTGCGCCTGCAACTTGGCGGAGTCGCCCGCGCCTCCCCCTCCGGATGAAGAAGAGGACGGGGACTCCTCGGAGAGGTCGATCTCGACGAACTCCACCTTGTCCGACAGCGCGCGGGAGGGGCGGAAGCGGAGGGCGGAGGAGGACCCGGCCGCGGCGCGGGGCAGGATGAGGGTTCGTGCCGCGAGGAGGCGAGCCATGGCGTGCGCGAGAGCGTAGCGCGAGGATTTCGATGGTGGAAGGGTCGAGAGGGGGCACGCGAGAGCGAGGCGAAAGCCAACGAAGGGCACGCAATTACGCTACCACCGATGACGTGTAGCCTTCCCATTTGCGGAGATTTGCAATGTGGGGCCAATGCGTCAGTGAGACATATTGTGTCATCGGGTCCACGGAGTCCAGGCTCCCCACTCTTCTTCCCCCAAGCCTTTGCAGGCTCCTCCTCCCCACCTCCGTCAGCGACGGCCACGTCTCCGTCTAGATCCAGACATCCTTCCACCGGAGCTCGGCTTCTCGCCCTTCTCCCCGCAGGCATCCTCGTCGCCCTCGTCCCCGCCGGGTTGCGGCAGACTGGAGATCCATCTGGACTTGCGTTGATTTCTTCTTCTCGTGCCGGTGAGGATGCCCTAGCTTTGCCTGGATTAATTGTTGTTTTGTTCTATGCGAACTCATTTTCTCCTCTTGGAATCCATCAAATCCAAATGTTTTTTAACAAAAATCCTCTCTTTTTCCTAAGTGAATCAAAATTCAATTTTCTTTCTGGATTGGAATCCACTTTGCTGTGAATGGTGGAGTCCTGAATACTGATACGGGTTTATTTTTTCGAGAAAAAAGAATTGGGATTCAACAACTCCCATGACCCTCTTAAGTCCGCTAGGATCTTCCTAGCATCGGTTTAATCCTTTTGGAGGCCTAATTTGTGCTGCTTTCTGATGATACTGCTGCTGTTGGTGGTGACAATAATCTAGATGGCCGCTCCGAATGGTCCTGCTACTTCTCCGATGCTCATGTACCCCTTCTACCCCCCTGGAGCGTTTCCCCAGCAAGCCGGGGATGATCAGGCTCAGGGTCCGGGGATATATGCCATACAGCAGAATCAACTAGCGGCAGCAATGGGAATGGGTTGCTATGCTCCAACCACGCTTGTACCACTCACCTACGATATCCCAGCGTAAGTTGTAACCTTCTGGTACTGAACAATGTGCTACATTTGCCAGTTTCGTGTATTCGTCATTGAATTGGTGACGCTGTTCACATACCGTAGTAGTAGTCACCATGTTCTGTTGGTGCAAGTCATATGCGGCTATAGCATTCCTGTTGAAATTGGACAGTTTCAGGGTGGCTGTATGGGGCTTGCGTGATGAGGGGTTCGCAATATCTATGTTGAGATCCAAGCATTTTTCCCCATTGTCCTGGGTAGAGTTTCATGAAAGCATGCTCAGCAGCAGTCTGTATACACTATAGTGTTCCTTTAGGGATGATGATATCCTTGGATCTTCATTTGCATTATACATGATGTATAGGATCTGTTGTGGGCTAGTGGCAATCGTGAATATCGACAAAACAGTGGATCAACTTTCACTAGTGTAGCTTTTTCCCTGAACTCCTCCACATGCTGCTTATTTGTTCATGAAGTAAAGGTGATTACTGATTAACTCAGCAACTTGACATGTAGAAAAAATTTTCTGTTGTAGTAAGCTGAATGACATCAGCCATCTCTCTTATTTATCTAGGGGCATTAACCTGTAGAACAGGAGTAAGGTAGAATATATATTGATATTAACTTCAGTCCTAAAGTAATCTACAATTGTTCATCATTGTGACTGTGTGGACTTAAATTTGATCGTAGTGACCAGTTAATATGTAGTGACTAATTTGGTTGGGAATACCACAACACAAACACCTTTGCATATTTTTCTTTCTCTGCTAAGTTTTATGTAAAGATTTCCCAAGTGCTGCTTTTGATGCTGGAAGCTAGAATACAACTACAGGGACATGACCTGATTAGAGATTTGAGCAGACTAAAATGCTTGCATGCAGTTTGCTGCTATGTTCTTGCCTTCTTCATGCTGATTTGACCATCAGGGATACTTAGTATCAGTGCGAAGCATTATGAATTTATGGCCCCTCCAATTGCTTGCTTATTTCTGCCCTTTCATGCTTAAAGGGAAAGCGTTGGTGCTCCGGCTGGTGAAGAAAATGTACAGGATGCTAGGCAGCAAAATGGACCTCAAAGACAAGTTGTTGTGAGGAGGTTTCACTTTGCTTTTCAGCTTGACCTTGCCCTGATCATCAAACTAGCAGCAGTGGTCTTTCTGTTTAGCCAAGAAGGCTCAAAACAGAGGCTGTTTTTTCTCATACTGTTTGCCTCATTGATTTACTTGTGAGTACTCATTTCTCCTTCAAAATATTTGATGCTTTCTTCATTTCTTGTATAGCCTATATTATGCTGCTAGATAATTCTGTGGTTCCATGTCCTGCAGATATCAAACTGGCGCAATTACACCTTTTGTAAGATGGCTTCAGCGGGCAGGAGGTGCAGCTGCTCGTCCACCACAGGCTCCTGCTCGAGTGGAGAACCGTGCTCCTGCCCAGAATGATGGCAATGACCAACCTAATGGTAGTTTCCATATACTGCTCTATGTATCCTCTGTGTGCTATGCATGAATATTCAACATATTGCAACACCAAACTCACGTTTTAGTATGCCAATGTCACCATAATATTGTTGCCTTGCTTTTCACTACTGTCTGCTCTTCGATGGGAGGTTCATACAAACAACAGTAGCACTTGCATGATTAAAATAAAAATTTTAATGGGCCGCAACGAGCACTAATGAATGATGCAGATGTTAAAGTTGATTTTTGTTTATGGAATGGTGTTTCATTTTCAAAAAACACCAAGTCATATTTCTTGTTTTCTAAGGAAATGTCATGCATAACTTTTCTTATAACTAATCTCTTTTGCTGTTGTGGGAAACCTTGCAGACCCTGCGAACCCTGATCAAGCTGCAGGGAACCAGGAACCGGGAGCTGCAGCTGGTAATGAGAACCCACAAGCGGCAGAGGGAGAAGCCAACCGGCGCAATTGGTTTGGAGGCATATTGAAAGAGGTCCAGCTGGTTGTTGTAGGGTTTGTTGCGTCACTTCTTCCTGGTTTTCAGCACAATGATTAGGCCTCATCTCGTCGCTGTGGAATAAGTTATAAGCAGTGATATAGTTATTGTGACATAGGGAGGAAAAAACAGTTGTATGAAGTGGCTCGAAGACTTCTGTCTATACATCAACGTGCGGTGGTTGTTAATGTGTTTTCTTTTCATTCTCTTATGTTGTCGTTGATGGCACATTTGTGGTGGAACTTGAAACTGCCCTGCAATACTGGCAGTTCAGTGTAAAGGGTAGCCTGACGCTTATCAGAGAAACGGACTATTATTTGCATTGCAGAAACATTGGAAGCATGCAGCCAAGTGCGATATCAGTTTCTGTTGTAAACTGTCAGAAACATGAAGAGATTTTTCAAATTTTCAGTGCTGAAATCTTTGACTTATAACATGCAAATCACATTCAGGAGATGGGTGCTCCCTTGTACTCACAGCGTTACTGAGCACCAGCAGAAGATTCATGTTAAGAGTGAAATACAACCAAACCATTTACAGGTGCTTTTGTTGATAAATCAACTCAGTTTAACGGGCAGAGACACATTCAGAGCCAAGAAAAGATTCTATATATGTTTGTTCCCTTGCTTGGAACTAAAACACCATAATAAATTGATAAAAGATATCTGTTCTCTATGCTCATTTTTGTTTACTTCCTGAGCCACTTGATAATGTTCACAGTAGAAGACGCTCTCATCTGCCATTCTGTTCCTAGAATGTTCAGGTGTGCCATTCTTTTTGCAGAACTTTACTTGCAGACAGCATATGTTCCTTGGTAAGGCTGCAAAGGTATTTCTTGCTTACAACTTGAAGCATGTAGCAAGTAAATCACCCAGCAAATTTTCATCTTGTCTGTACACCCATTTTAGCCGGTTGGCTAAATGGCGTCAAGCTTCTGGCGTCCTCTGTGACAAGAGGGTGCCACAAAAGCTAAAATGTAAGTTCTATAGGACAGCGATTCGCCCGGCGATGCTATACGGTGCGGAATGTTGGCCTACAAAAAGGCGACATGTCCAACAATTGAGTGTAGCAGAGATGCGTATGTTACGCTGGTCTTGTGGGCACACAAGAAGGGATAGAGTACGGAACGAAGATATTCGAGATAGGGTTGGCGTAGCACCAATCGAGGAGAAACTGACGCAACATCGGTTGAGATGGTTTGGACATGTCCAACGGAGGCCTCTTGAGGCGCCAGTGCGTAGTGGGGTTTTAGAAAGGGTAGATAATGTAAAGAGAGGTAGAGGTCGACCTAAACTGACTTGGGACGAGTCGGTCAAGAGGGATCTTAGAGAGTGGAATATCTCCAAGGAATTAGCTATAGATAGATGCACTTGGAGACTTGCAATTAACGTGCCTGAACCGTGATCTTTTGTTTCTTCTCTTATTTACCCCTAACCTTATCTTTGGTCTTGTGCCGTTTTATGTCTTTCTTATCCCTGTTTCTTTTGGGTTTCATCTCTAGCCTACCCCAACTTGCTTGGGACAAAAGGCTATGTTGTTGTTGCTGCTGCTGTACATTGAATTTCATCAATCAAATAGCATATTAAGTAAATCATTTTGGAAATTTTGGGGTTCTCGATGAATGAAAATACAGTTATAAATCCTTGAACGCTATACCGGCAAATTTATGCATGTACAGTCTTCCATTTCCCAAGTCTTAATCTGTTCAGACAGCAGTGGATGATGATGATAACACATAAGCCTAATGGTGATACTTCTGTCCTTTAATTATAGTCCATGCCCTGCAAATTAATGTAATACCTAATGAATGACCAGTCACATTTAACAGCAAGTGCACTAGTGCTACATTGTGCCTATCTCACGCCATACAGGAGTTTCCTCCACAGAAACTATGTTCAATTGCAGTGGCAGCAGATAAGCTAATTGACTACCTGTAAAGCTGCTCCATTAGAACTACTAAAGCAACCTGGTGATTCAAAACCAACGAGGACAGCCTAATGGTTGCATCTGCACGCTTTCGCACCTGTACCCCAAGACCATATGGTCCACCGATACAAAATGTGAGCCTTGATGATCCCTATAAGATACAACATACAAGAAACATCATTGACACCTGATGAACATGTTCCTAGAAATTTCGAGCAGTTTGAAAATTTGATATCACAGAAATTTCAATCGCAACGATTGATGATTAAAGAATAACTCAGTTATGATGAACCAAGTGGCAGAGCATACTGTGTTGCCAGCATCCCCAATCAGATCAGCTATCTGCTCAGATATGACATCTTTCCCGTTTTCATCCAACGCAACCACCTAACCGTATACGGTAATATCAGACACTGAGCAAATCCAAATGAAGCCAGGAGAGAACGAAAAATTTATAATAGCGCAAATAGAGTTCAGGATAAAAAAAGGGCACTGAAACATACGAAATCATCAGGTTTGAGTTGCTGAATCATAGCTGCGTCTTCTGCTTCAACTTGAACCTTAACATCACTGAAGAAAGCGTCAAAGGTCAGTATATACATCATAGGTGGGTATTTTTTCTGGCAATATGTGCCATATGAAATTCACCTTCAGTTATGTTATGTGTAATATTACTTGTCAAAAACCAGACTACCAATATCAGGAACAACCTCACCATACAAAGTCACAGTATGCTGTATGCACATGACACACCAAACCAATTCATATTCATACTGTAGAAAAAGATAGCCTCTAGCCCTCTATTGTGTACCAGCTACAGTCTTACAAACTCAGGATCACATGATGGTATCTACCTTGTAAGTTTGGGGTTGGACCTGATAAGGGTGTCCTCAAAATCGCAGTAGTATCCTAGCTTCTCTTTGTATTCTTCAACAAGGAGCTGTGTCCCTCGAGACCTCTTCTTTCCAACCGTTAACAAACGCATAGGCATTGCTCCCTGCAAGCATGGACATACAGCAAAGTCACAAGCTTATCAAACACATTTTGCTATCAGAAGGCATTTTTCAGCGCAAGCTTTTGCTTTATTCCGTATAGTGCAGGCTACTTTTTTCTCGAGGAGAACTGGAGCAAATGAGTCAATGTAGCTAGATAACGTCAATGCGTGCACTCCTTACCACAGATTGTCCCGAGTATTTGGATCTCCTGCCTGCAGTCATTCAAGGAAAAATAGGACCTATCAATGTTAGAAGTCAGAATCCTCGGCGAGTTAGAAGGTAATCAAGAACTGAACAGTAGGCAAAGCAACTACATAATCTAGACAAAAGAAATTAAGAAAACACTAGAGATAAGAACCGGAGATGCAGTAAGAAGAAATGGAGGAACACCGAGACGGTTCCAGTCTTACCAAGAGGAGAAGGGGCGGGCGCGCCACGGTCCTTGCTTAGGGAGTGCTGAGCCCCACATATGCACCACCACGGAGAGATGGCCATGGCGGAGAAGAGATGAGTAGTAGTAGGGGGAGACTGGGAGGCGCACCCTGCTGGCGTCCCGTCCTGTGCGACTCTGTCTCCGCGGGGAAGAAGAGCAGCCTATCCGCAAAGGCGCGTGTATGCTGGAGGGGCGTCTTTTGTGCCGTTAAGATCACTTCACAGAAGACGTTAACAGAGGCGGAAAACGCGTATTTGTACAACTGGGTCAAACCTCCTGCTTGTTCAAGTCCAGCAATACGCCTCAATCTTCATCTGGCGCTGACGTTTCCTGCCAAATCGTACTGTCCTCAATTGATATAGCACGTTGATTTAGTTCATCATACTGGTGTATCTGAATCTGAACTTGCAAGTTGCAACTGCTCACCCCTACCAAGTACCAGTACCATCTATCAGAACTCACAAGGGTATGTCAACCATCAACCAACAATTCAAGTTCCAAACAACTCACTGAGTAGAGAAAATATCATAATCTTACAACCTTAATCAATGCTACATGCACTTTCGATTGTCGTCACAAAGGGCGCGACACCTTCTTCAGGTTATAATACGCAGAAAAAATGCTGCCAAAGTTGGCTTCTGAATTTTACATTTGAAATCCTGAATACAATATTGTACAGACAACCACATCAGTGATATTCCTTGTGCTTGTGGTCTCGAACACATGTCGTTCTATCCTCGTCTGAGGAAGACGAACAGTGAGCCTCTAGACCCTTTTCCTAGTCTGATCTTCTCATCGACATAAGTGATCTCCAGCTTGACCTCACTCTCGCCACCATATTGGAACCCCAAGGAGCCTACTTTCAATTCTGGGGCCTCAAAGATGACCTGAATCCACTTACTGTCCAGTACATTCAACTTACCTGCATGACCAACATTGAAAGTTTTTTTTTTACAAATTTGCTAGAAATTGGCGCAGTATGCACAAATCAAAACAGAATGACGACCAAAAATACTGCTAGTTACCTTTCAATGATACTGCACCCTCGAGACCAAAGACGGAGAATGACACCTTGTTCCTGATGACATCAGGGGCTTCCACCACCTGGATCATTTCATCGGTTTTGAATATCAGGCGGCCAAGAGGTGTCCGGTATAGCCCTCCTGGAGACGTCGGCACCGAGCAATACACAACCTCCCATTCTGTTCAATTAGGTGAATTGCAAAAAGTCACTTAGGAAGGATGACACTGAGACATGGATAACAATCCAAAACTGTAATATCAACATCTGATGCGAAAAGCAACACATCTATGGTAAATTAGCTTATGCTCCCATTGCTGCAAACTGCAAGCTTCACCTATTGGTTCATGGCAATTTGTTTTTTCTATAACTGGGTATTAAGTGTCTGACAGTGGCATGGCAACAGATGGAAATATGACTGATTGGGCACACAAAGCATGGATTTTCACCTCCAAATATAAGTGGTGACTTGACGGGCTCGTCTATACAGTACTTCCCCAGCTGCAGCGCGACATCAGCCACTTCCTGGTGCCCGTCTTTAGGCAGCAACACTCCCCGGTCAGTTCCCTTCACCTGTTGGTACCAAGCTAAGAAATCGCATTTAACATTCCAACGAAGCTGCAAACTTGCAACTACACGATAGTCTGAGCCTCCGAAGATCTCGAAGTTTCAGAAGCGAACTTAACTTCCCGTGGTATGAAATACCAGCACTTGGCCTGATACGTACGAATGCTAAGCGAGATTGCAGAAGCAAGGCATGAACCATGAATCTATGAATGGAGCAGTGTACTACCTTGGAGAGGATGGACTCGACGAGCTCCGGCGGCGCCCGTACACCGGGGGTGGCGGCGAGGGAGCACCGGACGGACGGGAGCCGCCGGCGGAGCGGAGCAAGTAGGGGAGTGGCGGAGGAGAAGCGGAGGGCAGGGGAGGCGGCCGCAGCGGAAGCGTACATTTTTTTCTCCCTCTGCGCTTCGTGTGGTGATAGGTGAACCTCGTCCCTCTCCCCTATTTCTAATTTTCTTTTTCTAAAAAAATCCTGGGTGGAAGTTTTTTCTGATTCTTTTTGTGCCGGTGCTGTGCAGTGTTTTTTAGTTTGCAAAACACGGCATTTTTGACCCAACGTTCAGTTGTGATTTCCTCATTCGAGACGTATTTTTTTTTTCTTTTATAATACAACCGATGAACCGAGCAACAAACACGACAGTGAAAGAAGAAAAAAGCACCGAAGAAATTGTTTGCATCTGACTTCAAGTTAAACACAACCAAACATCATTTCACTGACACCACCGGCATAGCGGCAAACTTCGCCGCAACGCACAGCACACGTACAGCGCTCGCGCGCAAGCGCCAACGGCTGCAAACCGTAACCGCCAAAAAGCCCACACGGCCACACCGAAGGTGCGTCAATGCGTCATGGCAACCTCACCGGCTCTGTGTTGGAACTGACAGAAAAAAAAGGATCTATATGACAGCAACCGAATAATCATGATCTCAGAGTCTAATCTAATTTCTTTCCCTGTCAAATAAGCTCGATACACATGGCAAAAATCAGGGGAAACTATGAAAAACTAACTAGAGCCTAAATGAGTGGGCAATGGCCTGTTGACTGTCGTGGCAAATCTGAAGCCACTGATTCTGCAGCGAAAGCCTTCTCCCTATTGCTATGCCCGGCTACTGTAAATTGATCTGTTTCTCCAATGTACAACGATTTCTATAATGTGTATATCCTATAATCTCTACCAGCTGTGCAGCTCAAATATGTGTATAATTAGAGAACAATGTCATGAGGTTGTTTATGGACTCGGGGTAGAACTTTCTTGCAAACAGGTAGCATGGTCTCTTTGCTCCATTCCATAGGCAAGGGTTCTCCGTAACCACTTTCTGCAGAACAATAGGAAAACATTTAAGCACATTTGTGTTTTTTATTCTCACTGTGGATAAATAGGGGGAGAAGGGAGATACCTTGCTATCACTAGTGACATGGTAGCTCATGTCAATTGACTGCAGCAAAGATAAAAAAAAGGTTCAAGGTCAGAATTCAGAGAAGGAAGCTATGGGCAATGGACCACCTGGAAAATAAACATCAATTTTTTCAAAAAAAAAACATCAAATGAGCACACAGACACATACAGTTATACTCTTCAGGAGCTCCAAAGTGATATCATTTGCCCGGTACGCTTTCGGATGCCATTTTCCTTCAGACCAGTCAACATGGGTTACAGACCAATTAGCAATTCCATCTGGGTCCATCATCTGGTTGACACAAATGCAAACTTGCAATATTAACAGTGCTGCAGTGGGGCATTATAGATGATAAATATTTCAGTAGTTGAAAGGTCGTTGTTTACTTACATGGAAAACTGTTGGCAAATAATGCTCATCAGCATAGCAATTGCGACCGTCTTCCATCCCAGGCTGTAAAGAGAACATGTTACATTGATACAAATACATGCTATATAGCAGAGAGTACATGGCTGCCAAGTCCAATTGGGGTAAAACAAAGAAAAAAGGTGCACCATATCCATCATTGGTAACTTGTTTTTTTGAAAAGGATCATTGGTAACTTGTAAATTAGTTTAAAAAACTTAACGCAAGGCCACAACTGACTTCACTTTGTCATTTGTGGATCAGTTGAAATATACAAGATATCCATCTGTACAGCACATTATATCATCCAGTGACAACCATAAGGGCATTAGACTATCACAACAAATGCACATAGTAGTCAAACATCCTGAAGTATGAGAACTAAATGATAAAGAACAAAAAACAGAAATCTAGCCCAGGTATATTGTGCACGTAAAAAAATTCAAAAGATGTTTTTGTGCCACAACAGGACAAACACGTATGGATCCAATCCTATACTGCACAAAGAAAATAGCAATAAATACAGCACTCTTACCCTGCAATGAAGCTTGAACTTAGTATAGTAAAGACTGTCTGCAATAATCATCAATGCATGTTGGCGCTTGACTGAGAACCACTGAAATAGTTACAAGTCAAAACACACTATCCCATCAGAACGTCTGTTGGTACAAAAAAATATAAGCAAAGTGTTCTGCACAATAAGAGAACTGTAACTTACCTGTGAACCCTTCCTGAAGTCTGCCTCTGTAACCTCAGGTAACATATTCTGTGAATACCTAAAATTTCCATGTGGTCCAGGATCATAAAAGCTGACCAAGAAATAAAAGATAACGTAAGTTGAAAGAATATTAACGATTCAATGAAAATGCATGAAAACAAAGAAATTCATGGCAGAGATAAACTTTGTCATTCAATGTAAAAATATTTTATGAATGAACTCCAATAATAGTTAGAGATGAATCCTAGATATTAACTTACCAGTCAATAAAGCTAAGATTTGTTCCCATCAGGTAGTCATACACATACTCAAAATTGTGTAAAGGTACACAGCTGTAAAGACACCCAAGAGTTGAGATATGAAAGAACAAATTATGAAATAAAAAGGTATGAAAGAGAACCATATCACATACCTGTCAGATAGCAAGACAAAATGCTGATTGTCAATGTCTTGTAAAGCATTTGCCAACAACCTCCTCTCAGCGTCAACCATAGAAATTGTACCCCAGGTTACCTGCAATGATAATAAGACCAGTCCACATATAAGTTCTACACAAGAACCAATTTACAGAGCATAGGAAATAAATTTGTTGAAAAGATAATGTTATTCATGTTACAAAATCATTACCTTTTCACTATGTATATCCCGACCAACAAATATGGGACTGACATGTTCCGGTTTTTCCCTTGAGGCATGAACATATATGGTATATCTTCCTTCATGGCCCTGCAGAAATAACAGGTTATGGACAAACAAACTTTGAGCAAAAGATGATAACACGGTGGATTATGATATTCCTTCAAAGATTGATGGACCTTGGCAATGCTGATATTGCACCTTTAAATAAAATGCTCAAAATGTACCATAACTGTCAAATGAAAGAAGTAAAAATGATCCTAAATAAAGGTCTTCATACAGAATTATACAAATAGTCACTTCAGACTATAGTAGTTATGCAGAGGACTTCAAGGAATATCAGAAATCAAGACCAAACAACCCACTTGCTCATTGGCTTGAGTGATTGTGAAATACCAATATTTTACATCCTTTGTGTAGAAGTGCCAATTTTTATTACTGTTTCAATCTCAAAGGTACTTCTACTGAAAGCATAGTTTTCACTTGCATATGGTATAGTATATGCAAAAGCGAATATTAATTATCAAAGCTAATAGTATGGCAAAGAAAATTGACAAAATGCACGAATCTTCCAATAGAGTAAACAAGGGGATATATACCTCAAAGAATTTTTCCCACAATCTTTCAAATGGCAATGTCCCTGGTGTCAAGAACATGAAAGCTATTTTCGAACTCTTAGATCGGACAGTAGGCGTTGTTAGGATTTGTCTGAAAACAACTCGTGAGGCTCTTTCTTCATCAGTTAATTCCCTAGCAGGCTCTGCAGGAAGCCAGTCTCTTATTGGAGACGTGTAACGCGGGGGAGGGTAGAGATATGCCCAGACTAATACAATGGCGACGAAAGCTGCAATGACAAGTATCCACGCATGTCTTTTTGGAGAAGTTCTCAGGCGAGGAAGTGAAACAGCCTTCATATCACCTAACTGCCAAACTTGATGCAGCTTCATCTATTTAACCTTCACAGTGAAGGCCTAGCTCTCATTATTCTCAGACTTTGCCAGAATTAGTGAAATGGCCAGCAGATAATTCCCTTGGGCTTCTACAAGTCCGTCTGCAAAAGTATAACAGTTTGGATGATCAAAATGACAGTAAGCCACGCTGAAAATTGCCAATAAAAAGATCACATAAAGGCGGGTGCCATAGTCAGCTTAAGATCTGCTGGTATAATAAATGTGTGGATGTCCAACGAGCAGGAATTCAGTTAAAATACATATGTGGCAAGAAGCCAAAAAATCAAAAATTCGAGGCCTCCCAGATCCAAAGAAAATGAACCGACTTAAGTTATCTGAATTCCAAAACCATGACATTATTAAAAAATTGCCCAGATTACAATGGAAACCGTGGTGCTTCTTTCTGTAAAAATACAAAAATTGACTTCGTTTTATCAGGAAAATCGCTCTTAAGCTATGCTGCACGGATACAGTATCGGACGGATACAGATACGTGGATACGTTTTGGTATTTAAAATAAATAAATAATAATACATATTAAAAATATAGAAATAGTAGCAGCCCCAAAGGAACACAAAAATCACCGTTGTGCTAATGAATTTGCCCATTTGACAATACTTAATTTGAGAAAAATGTTGCCTGATTATTAAGTCTCTAAAATGTTGGTGTCGACACTAGCACTATTTGAATGTGAGGCCGTCTACTCGTGGCTGGGAAAATTAAGGAAGGAGAAAAATACAAGATCAGGGAGGGAAACAAGCAAGGATCGGAAGGGGAGAGAGAAACCAAGAACAAGATATCATCAGATCAAATAATAACAGGAAGAAAGAAATCAAGAAAGACAAGCACTAGACGTCTCAAATCTAGAAAGGGAAATCTAGGAACCGACCGAGTTCGTCGCCGCTATTGGAGGTTGTCGCCCGGGAGCATGCAGGCACAGGTTAACGAGTAACGACAGGGGCTAGCGGCGGCAGCGGCGAGGTGAGTTATGCTGCACGAAGAAAGCGAACTAGGGACAACAAGCGAAGGAGATTGGTGCAGGGGGAAGAACACACCGTTAGCGGTGGAGTCCGTCGCCGGTGAGCGGTGGCGCTCGTGTTGGCGCCGTGTGGGCGAGCGGCGGCGGCGGCGGCGGCGGCGGCGTGATGCGTCAGGAGACCCTCGAGTGGAGGCGGCCAGGAGGGTCCACCGCTACCACGTCTCGTGCCTAAAAGGACAAGCGTGCCGCGGGCGGGCGGGCTTGACAGATGACACGGACGGGTCGACTTGAGTGCTTGACCACCCAGCCCATTCCCAACCCGACAGCTTCCTCCACCAGCACACACGACTCGCCGGCCGGGTCAAATTCAGGCGGAAGAGGAGTACGGAGTAGAACGAACCCACGCACCAGGACTCCCGGAGACACGCGCCCGCGTCAAACAGCAGCGGAAAACGGAGGAAACATGCGGCACGGTGCCGCCGCCGCGTCCGTTGGAGACGGAAGGGGGCCAGCTTTTGCGGATATCTATTTTTTTTTTTTTTTTTTTTTTTTTGCCATCGGTCGATTCTTCAGTTGCCACCTTTAAAAACGCGCTGACGTATTTGTCATCCTCTCTCTTTGGTTTCTAACAGATTTGCCAAAATAGCTGATGTGGCACGCCATGTCGGATAACTAGCGTCGACAGACCGTGTAAAATGACATGTTTACCCCTGACTTCTTTTGCTCAGCCATCCATTCTCATCTTTTCTACCACTGACAGGTGGGACCCGCATGTCAGGGTCATCTTCAACCTCTCCTCTGCCTTCTCCCGCTGGCCGCTGCTACCTCTGCTCCTCTCTCCCCATGGCTCCCGCCCTACCCTCCAGTCCATCCTCGCGCTGGTCATCTGCCCCCACTGGCCTCTAGCCCAGTCGCGCGCCGGCCGTCGCCCGTCGCGCCCTCCAGCCTGACCACGCGTCGGCCGGCCGACCCCCGCGGCCCTCCAGCACGCAGGCCATCCCGGACCGGCCTGGGCTCCGCCGCCGCCACGCCCCCGTCACGGCCTCGGGCCCTAGCGGCCGACCAAGGCTCCGCCGTCGCCACGCCCTCAGACCCCCCCGCGACCAGCCGCGGCTTCCCCGGTGCCGCGCCCTCTAGGCCTCCGCGACCGGCCGGGGCTCCGCCGCCACCGCCGTGGACCATGAATTCGAGCGCGTGTGAAGAGGCGACGACCCTTGAGCACGCGTGAAGAGGGCAGCGGGGATGGGATCGAGGGCAGCGCACGAGGGCGAGGCAGGAGGAGTGGCCGGCCCGCGTTGGCTTCGGCGGCAGGCGTAAGGTTGAAGATGAAGAAGTGGAGAAGATGAACAGTGCAGGGGTAGTAAGGACTTCTTCCATCTCTTGGCCACGCTGGCAGGGTGATGTGTCGTGCCACATAGACGATTTTGGCAAATCTGTTAGAAACCAAAGAGAGAGGATGGCAAATATGTTAGTGTGTTTCTAAAGATGGCAACTGAAGAATCGACCTCCGTAAGGATGGCAAACAATTAGGTATCCCCGGCTTTTGTTGAGAGATCTCGGAGACGCCAGCTCAGAACTTATCCAAAAGAAAAAAAAAACTGATATATACACCGTGTCGTCAAAGGAGAAAACCCACATGCAGATATGCGGTATATACATGTTCAAATTCGATGTACGCGTATAATCCGTCTAGATACATTCAGAGTTGCCGGCATCTGAGACTGAAAGGCGACGAAGAGGTTGCTGGCGCGTTCAGCGTCGTCCGTGGAGGAAGCTTCCACTGTTCAGCGTCGTCGGCTCTCGCAAGGAACGCACCTGCAGAGGAAAAAACGTTTCAGGCCGATTAGCATCGCGTGAAACCAGCTCCAGTCGTGCGCGATTGGCTGAGCCGCGTCTTCTGGCTCGCAGGTTCTGAAGAAGATGGGAATGTGTCTCGGCTGGAGGCCTGGAGTCTGACGAGATAACGCGTCGACCGACCTCCATGACCATGTTCTATTCTGGGTTCCGTCAATGGTGCCAGGATCCCAGGAGTATGGTGATGTGTCACTAAAGGTTGACCAGTCGTGTTCCAATTCATAAGTGGAAAAACAAACCATGAATTTCTGTGTACCAATTCATAGTTTGTTTTTCCACTTATTTTTTTGAGAGTCCAGTTCATACCTTACGTGGTTCTCTAGGGATTTCTCTACTTGTCGACACTGCGCTTGTTCTTGCGGCTGCTGCTGCTTCTCCCCTTTCTCGCCTGTTTTTTGTTTCTGCAGAGCAGCGAAAACAATGCGCAGATTGCAGGATCAGCCAGAGGATGACAAAAAGCTTACCTACTGACGTGTCTCGAAATTGGAAGCTATGGGTGTGAACTGTGAACTGACCGCATCGTGGCTGACACGATCTTGTAAATGGAGAGCACCGGCAGCGTCAGCAAACCGGACGCCTGCAAGGCAAAGCGTGCGAAGCGTTGGTCAGTTTCAGTCTTTCAGAGCCATGGCGAGCTTGAGCTCCGGAGATCACATAGTACGCCACAGGAGTACCTACCGTGAGCCACGCCAGTTTGTCAGCTGGAAGAGGTGTCAGCAGCCGATTGTCCTCGAGGAAGCCCTTGACTCCGTTCTGAACCTGCATGGCGCACCTGTCATGAGTTTCAGAGATATCTGAACAGAGCATACTGTAATGCGACAAGGGAAACAACACCAGCAGAGGGCTGTACGCCTGTACCTGATGATGGTACTCGCTCGCCAACGAAACAAAGCTTCTCCAACCGGATGTTACAGGCTTCGTGTAAGGTTCGAGCGCCGCATTTGCTCTGGACAGATGAGGTTCAGACGCAGCGACGATCCGGCTGACGTATGGTTGAGAGAAGGTCTTGCATTCCTGAACAAGTGAATCGTTCAGGTTCAGAGTGAGAGTTCTGCAGTTCAATGACACCACTAAGATGGGAAGGAGGCCATATGCATCCGAACCTGCCAGTAATGTCCGGCAAATTCTCGTGCCTTCACCGTACTTGGTTGGATAGCATCTCTGCAAACTCTGTATACTGCCGTACTCCTTTTAGATACTGCCGATGTGTATTCCGTGGTAGTATTCCTCAGTGAGTTGAGATGCTTTTTGGCAATAGGAGCCCATTTCTTCAGGAGGCAGAATGCATGCATTTCAGGGAGTTCATGTTAATAGTAAGAGCTAGTGTTTCAATCCAACAAGACTATGCTCTATCAGTGTGCATGGAACATTGAGTTTCAGTGTATGCACACTGGGAACCAATAGGTGGGTATTCTTTTTAGTGAGGGGCAACAGTAATAAGTAGTCTTAAACGAGAAAAACGGAAGAAGTAGCCTTGTAGGACTAGAACATATCTATAGTAGCTTGTAAAATCAGAAATAGAAGTTTTTGAGTCTGCAGGCACCAGGAACCTACATTCTGTGCCTTCTGCAAGTGTGGATCCACTAACCGCTGAGCATATGTCGATTTCTCAGCAACCTGTCCAATTGACATATAAAGTCAACCGGTGCATTTAGAAATAATTTGTGTATGAATCATTGCAGAATAAAAAACACAATAGGACCCATCAATAGCTAAACACGCGAACAAAATAACCTTTTGCATCAGAGGATCAAGCACTGGTTTCACATAGACCTGCCATTTGGCAGATGCTACTTCCTGCAAATGCATAATACAACAAATTTTATGTTGAAAGCTACTAGAATTCTGCTAATTCGATGCAGGAGTCCACCTAACCTGACAGCGCACGAAACGTACTGCAAGCCAATATGGAAGCCACATGCCATGAACCTGAAAAAAGTACATACTACCTTGATGAATAATGGAAACACATTAGGCAACAAAGAAATCCTAGTATGTTGAAAGCCGAAGAATTCCCAACTGAACAATTCTGATACACCAACTCGTCAGCCTTCAGGTTTGCTTCCTTTTCCAGTTCAGAGAGTTTATCCTGACCAAATTAAACCACATGAAGGACGCTCGTTCCAAAAAAAAAATCACATGAACATGAATTTTCCTTTTCCCTTAGGGGCTGTACGAAGCACAGAATCAACATGCTAGAGTGTGAGACTCCAGTTATTTCTTTGTGCGTACCGACCTGTGCATTCTGAAGTTTGTCATCGAGGTCCTGAATTTTCTTCCTCTGCTCAACATTAATATTCTCTGCCTGAAAAATGATGTAAATTCTGGTAATTTGGAACAAACCAACACTGCATCACATCGCATATTTATATCCCAGCATACTATAACATGTGCTTACATGCTCCAACTTGAGGCTGAATTCATGCCACTTTTTTTCTGCTTGAGTAGCCCGGGCTTCTAATGATTCTCCTTTCCTAACCTGGTCTTCCAAATCACTACCCAACCTCTCTATCTGTTTGTATTAAAGTTATAGTCCACATTCCTTTTCTCTGGAACATCAACTACTACTGTAAGTATGATTCTGTTACCTGCTTTTCTAGCATATCAACATTTGTGTTTGCCTTCACCACAGACTCATCATCAGCCACATTGACCTTCTGTAAAAGACAAAATTAAGGCCGCAGGGATACAAACAAACGAGAACAAATGGGAGGAGATACTTGAGTTAAGAAGGACAGTTCAGATTTAAACCACAATCTTAACTACCACAACCTTATGCTCTACCATTAGGCCACATGGATGTCCTACAGATTAGGCAACAGCCAACAGGGGCTACGAGATTAGGCAGTACTACTCTGAAGACGAAGAAGAGAGATTCTAATCCGCTCACCTGCAGAAGTTCTAGTTCGCCTACTAGTGCTGTCATCTGTGCCGTCCTCTCCCTGACAACGCTCTCCAGCTGCGAGGTCTCCTCCTTCCTCCTGCTGATCTCATCCTCTGAAGCCAAAGAACTTAATTCTTTCACCCAATAAACAACAAGGAATCAGGTAACTCTTTCCATGCAGCTAAGATGATCTCAACAAGAAACAGCATGTAACCAGTTTGCTCTCATTGAAACAACCAAGTTCAGGGCCAAAAACTGAAGTTCAAAACCATGTAGTAAAAGTTAACCATGATCAATATCAGACAGATACTATAGATGGTAATTCTAGTAAAACAAGAACAAAGAAGGTCGAAATGACGATAATTTGTAAATAAAAAATAAAAAATGAAAGAGCGTGACTCACCTAAGGACGCGACCTTAGACCTGAGCATCTGGATTTCCTGTTCCTGCTCTGGCGACGGAGCAACTGAGGCCACATCGCACTGAGCTTGAACAAAGCAGAGGCATAGGACCGCGGCTAAGATTGGAGCCTTGCGATTTGCCATGCCTCAGTTCCTCTTCGACTCACTGGAAATCTGCAACTGTTTCCGGTAACACCCTGCCTTTCAGTAATCTTCAGGCCTGTTCGTGGGAGCCTTGCACTGGCTTTGCTCCAACAGATTTTAGCGGGAGCGGCTCCTCGGCGGGCGTCAGTTTCCGAATTCGCTTGCAAGTGTTCTCTCTCTGCTACCTGGGGACCGCAACTCCTGGGTCCTGCCGTACACGTGGCAAGGGTAGGCCGCACACGTGGCGTCCCGCGGCTTGGAACGCGACGACACGTCGTGCCCAATGACACGACCGAAGAGCCGGCCGCTGACCATGATGACTCGGCGGTGACGCGAAAGCCGCTTCGGGGGAGCGGTGAGTACTTTTGTTGCACCCATCACGCAATAACTACTTTCTTCGAGGTGTTTCGCACAAAATTGAAGGAAATCACAGGAGGCCAGGGCCCCAGACGGCCCAAATCCCAAAAGGCGGGCCACAGCAACCGCGGCGACGTGCCGCCGTCCCGTGGCTTCCTGCCCAGCCCAAACCTCGCTGTCGTCTTCCCCATCAGCCGCCTAGCCCGTCTAGGGAAGAGCGCCGCCTGCCTACTCTTCCGCGCCGCGCCGTCGAAACCCCCCGTCTCTAACCTCCGGGAATCCCCACTCCGCCGCCCGGCCGCCCAAAGCAGTTCCTCTGCAGTTGGGCCTCTACCATTGAGTCACTGACATGTGGGGCCCACAGAGCTTGGGCCCACGTGTCAGCGACACAACAGCCCCGCCCAAAGCAGTTCCCCGACTTGGAGCCCCTCGATCGATCTGCGGCGCCATCCAGTTGGCCGCGCCACTTTGCGGCCGCGGTGCGGGACCGGAGCGCGTGGAAGCGGGTGCGCGATGCGGGAGTGGACGGGCAACTGCGGCGAGCGGCGAATGCTGAGGGCGGCCGACCCGTCTCGCCAGTCGCCACCCCTCCGCCAGTCCGCCTTGCGCCGCGCACGGAGAAATGCGGTGCGTGTGGACACCGCGAATTGGAAGCCTCGACGGGCTTGGCCGTTCGGGTTCAGCGCGCGTCGAATTGGTCGCGTGGGTTTGTAGCCGCGGCGGCCCAGGTCTGGAGCGCGTCGGTCGGCGAACCGGTCCTAGGCTTCCAGGATGCGAACGGATCGGCGACCGGCGGCCAGAGGCGAACGTGGAACTACTTCTCCACAGGTGCGTCTCGTTCTCGCCCCTACTCCTCTCTCACAAGGGGCTCGCATGCACGTGCTCGAAGGCTCGACGCCCCCGACCACTACGTGGGCGCGCGGAGGGCGGGTTGGGCCGGCCAAAGCCACTGGTGGCGGGATATACACTTGGATGCCCCCGACGCGCTCACGCGGGCGCGACCGCGCTATGCTTATTATGCGCGTAGGTCGCTAGATTTCTGGGGTTGATCGGGCAAACTGTGCGAATTCTGTGCGGGGCGTGTCGATCTAGCAAAGCCGCTTGGGGGAGCACGACGGACGCGGGCGCGCGCACGTTGTCGAACACGAAGCGTGCGCGTTAGTTTGATGGGCGATTTTGATTGGTAGAATTACACTATCGGAGAGGTCCGGAAATTGATCTCGTTATGCAGGATGTCAGATGGATGAATATGAACACCCAATTTTACTCGCGGTGGATTTGGTTTCATGTGGTAGCTGGACTGCTGGAGTCAATTTTATATTATAGGCTATTTAATTAGGCCCAAGTGACACTACCGGAAACTCGCCGTTTGCTGTTTGCCTGAAGCTTTGCCGTGTGCAATTTTTCAGGCACACGGCATACTGCCAGGCTCCCGTAGCGTGAAGTGGATGTGGATGTGCAGAAGCTGCATAACGTGGAGCCGTCCCCTCCGACCCCCAGGTCTCACCAGTGTTCAAAACCATATGTGCTTTTTGCTGCAAATCGGGCAAGGTTTTAAATTGCCGGTTAAGACGTTCAGTGGCAGGGCTGCCGTTACGGCGTTTAGCGGGCTATAGACAGCTTTAGCGGGCTAAATGCCATAGCGGCCGCCCTTCCTAGCAGCTATAGCCGGCTATTTAAAACCTTGAAATTGGGTCAGAAACCATATGGGTGCTTGATGCAATCTGGGTCTCAGTGGTCAGTTTAATTAACAGCTAGCCAAGCTCTTAATTGGTATGATTCTTTATGGAAAAGAAGGTGATTAACTGATTCATCTTTAGGCCTGTTAAGAGTAAATTTTACACCAGATCACTAAACTTGTCACAGGAGGCCCAGCTAGATACCTCAAGTTAGTGAGACCTTGAGCAATACTAAATCAAGTATTTTAATTTGGCATCTACCATATATCCACCCGCTGGTGTTTTCCATTGGATTTGTGCTTGAAACTTAGAGGAGAATAGAACAAATTATAGATGGACAAAGTTCAGTGGTTGGTCGGCGGTTTTCAGTTCAGTGGTTGAGTTGGAACACCAGTGTTCAATATGCTATATTGATAACTTGTACCAATAGCATATCATAATCAACTGTTCTTATTTGGCTTTGAGCATGAGGGGATAGTGCTGGTGTTTGTACTTTTTTTTTTGTCAGGAACTCAGGATTGATGTACTACAACCAGTAATAATTTACCATACAAATTATCCTAAAACATCTAGCCATGTTTTAGTCAGCATCTGGAGAGATTGTTTTATCCTAAACAAATTTTAATTAGGATATTCACATTTCTGAAAGGTGTCTTCCACTGGCCAACAAACAGAGCTTCATTTTAAAAACTTCTCTATTTTCACGCTTCTTGGTTTGCTTGACAGATTCCATAAATATTCCAATGAAGAACTTTCCTCTAATTGTTCCCTGTTTGTATTGTGGTTACTTGACAAACATGCCCAGCATCCTCACGTTAGTTGCATGTCACTGGAATTTATGTGCTCAAACCTAGCCTGCCCAATTTAAGACCTTGTTTTCAGTACACTGTCATTTACTCATCTCTACTTAACTAAGCTAGTAATGTCTAATCCACAATCTCTCGTATTCTAGTCCAGATGGGTTAGTCCCAAATCGTAATAATTGTTACTGACAAATTAACACCCATCGCCGCTTCATAATTTTTATGAAGATGATATGCAAGTCTCATATTTATTCATCATTTTTGTCTCCCAGGAAGCAAGGTAATATGGTTCTTAACTTCCCTTTTTTTCTCTCTCTCTTTCCAGTAAATTATTTTCCGCGCATATATATGCCTCATATATATTGACTTGTTGATTTCTTTTGTGATATGAATTTGCCTTTTTATGGGTAATATGAATACTGGAGTTGATGTCTAGACAATTTCAGTTTATCACTCTCTAGCTAGCAATATTAGCAAGGTAAAACATGTAACAGTAGGAGCTATCAAGATCGTGTTGTAGTGGGAAAGCTTGAAATCTGAAGGCCATTTGATCAATAAGTAGAAGCTATTTCCTTATTGAGCAAGCTTCTTGAAGCGGAAACTCTGGCACATTTTGTTTTTCTTAAACTGCTTACAGAATATCAAACATGTCCGATTTGCATTGTTGGAAGAACTAAGGACCATTTTCGTATAACTGGCTTTGAAGATAGAACCTGACCAGAGGTGGAAAATGAGATACGACAGGATCAAACCTGAGCATTGAATTGCAGCTAGATGGAATCTTGTCTGATTAACTTTGCTATTTATAAGATATTATTTTGAAAAGGAAGGTATCTGCTTATTGCTGCTGAAACTCATCGATAACCTTCCTTTTCAAAATAACCTTCATTTGGATCTCACTATTATTATTTGGAGGACAGATTTTGTACAGTAATAGTGCATATATCTATATTGATGTTTTCTTGTTCAAATGCATGTCTTCATCTGCTACCTTAATTAGTCATATGGAAGTGTTCATTTACAGAGGCATGTCCTGTGAATGTCCTTTGCAGTAGGAATAGCATATCTTCAGCTGCAACTTCTGGCGTTGCTTTGCATCCCATGTGATTCATTATGTTATCTGGTGTGATCTGAGTCAGTACTGCCTTTCTGAATTATGTGATAGGTTTGTTTCCATGATTAAGATTAAGATGAGGACCAGCTTACATGTGGCTCTGTTTAATTATATATGCATTATTAGATTAATGTTTCCTTTTTTTAAACGAACCAGGCAGGAGAGCTGCCGATTTTATTAAAAAGAAGGAACAATGCCCAGATTGGGCACAACAAACCATAACGACACCACCACCGGCCAACACGGCCGCACAACTCCTGACAAACTCGACACAACAACCGGTTGGATTGGGACATCAACACGGTTGTGCAACTCAACGCGACTCCACCTAAACAACCACCACAGCACGCCACCACTACTCACGAAGAAGCTGACAATCAGCCCACAAACAAGCGCCGTCGTACCTGACGATGTCCCGCGCCAACCAGCCACTGCCATGCAAGACTAGCCGCTGCAGTCCGCTGCAAGCCATGAAGCCACCACAACTCCTTCACCATGTCCCCATCATCTTCAAGTCACACACACATGATCGTCGATCTCCCAGCTCTGGCCTTCCGTTAGCGGAAGTCATAGAGGGGTTCACCGCACCACACCGAAAGAGCCACCGCCATACGGGACCCCTCGTCGAAGTACCGCTGCAGCACCTTGCGTACCCAACAACCGAAACACCGCACCAGATCCTGGCTCTCCGAGACAAACTCAAATGCGTGGGGGCCTCGTCACATCCACCGTCGCACACCACTCCTCGGACTCACCACCTTAAAGCGCACAGGGGCCTCGCCTCACCTGTCGCTGGACTCTCCAAGGATCCAGCCTTGCTTCGTCGTCGGGGGTAACATAATACCACCGAGCCACTCTATTATCCTCACCTTTGTCTTGCCGCTGCCTAAATCCCAGCTACACCACACGCGCAGACACAAAGCCTCCAAAGACATAGATTATCGCCTCCACTCGGTGCTGATTATCCCTACTCAAGTCGGATTGGGACATCGACCTGAGTCACAACTCTCTCTGCCGGTTGGATTGGGGTCCTCGACTCGAGCCTCTACACCCTCGTCCTGTCGGATTGGGCCCTCGCACCACCAGCACCACGACAACACAACCATCACACTCTTTTTTCTTTGCTTTTTTTTTTCTGTTTTTTTTCTTTTTTCCCTTTATAGAAGGAGAAGGGACTGAAGAGGAGAAGCTCAGCTCGTCGATGGGGATAGGTGCAAAAGGACCGCCTCCAAGGGAGGAAGCGGCGTCCGCAGCCATCCGGTCCTAGCTTTTGCCAACACCTCACAGCAGCAAACCTTCATGGCAAGGCAGGGATGGTGCCTATGGACGCCTCCCAAGGAGGGAGCGGCGTCCGCAGACGTCGTCGTCATCCAAGCTTTCGCCGACACTTCAGCCAAGCCACCCACGGGAGTGTGAGCAGAACATCGACACAGCCATCGTCATAGGTGCAGGTGAAGCAAATGAGCGTCCTCGTCGTCACCTGACCGTGCACACCGCGGGCGTCCTCGCTGTGCACGTCACATCACGATTGTCGCTGCTGCCAGCCATAGTCGCAGCACACGTTGTGGCCCCTTCGCTGCCACCGAAGAAGAGCCCCATCCGTGGGCGCTTGCCAACAGTGACACCACCAGAGCCGAGCCGCGCCGCAGGGCCCGCCAGATCCGAGCGCCTGGAGCGACGCCCAGAAGAGCACCGGCCGCAGACGCAGCCGGGGGCGCCGCCGGAGCTCCGCCGAAAAGGGCACCTAATCTCCCCTCTTTCTATGCCGCCGGGGGGCGGCCATGGGTGCCGGTGGGACTGCGCCCAGCCGCGTGCGGGCGCCGCTGCGAAGCCCCGTCGTCCCCACGAGGACCCACCGTAGCCTTGCCGGCAGGAACGAGGCGCCCGAGCAGGGAACCGCTGCCGCCGCCAAATCTTTGCGCCGAAGCCTCAGATCCGGCGCCCGGGGCGTAGATCTCAGGCCGCACGGGGGTGATCCAGCCACCGGTCGGCGATAGGACGCTGCACCACCGGGAACGGAGGG